>NCVS01001800.1:23999-37598 GCA_003055095.1 Goniozus legneri | reverse complement strand
ACTCGATTTTCGCCGGAGTCAGTTCGGCATTGTCGATAATTGAAATAAAGACGCGCCTGGATTTCGCTTAATTACCCGCTTTTCCAGGTCAACGGGCAGCTAAAGACAATCGAAGAATTTCCTACCAAATGTTCGAGAAGTTATCTCTTTCCTCTCGAATTTTTTCTCTCCCGACAAAATCGTGATCTACTATAAAAATGGAATTTTTTCGAAATATGAAATAACGTCATCTCGCTCATGCTCGTATCGAATTGGCGGGTATAACAAATAGATATACGTATATTTTGGTTTACATGATTTGGCCGAAATAGTTTTTCGATACCAAGCGCCGTGATAAAGCGCAGTTCCCCCCCGAGAGTCGTCGATTAAATTTTTCGTTGTCAGCGACCTTCCGTCATGGCAAAAAGAGAGAGAGAGAGGGAGAGAGAGAGAGAGAGAGAGAGAGAGAGAGAGAAAGCCGTGAGTGAAAAATTCGCTATACGACACTTCGCGGGGTTATTTTTGCAGGTATTTCCCGACGCGCAAAAGTCCACCAAATTACTACGTTTCGAAATTACTCGTCCGTCCGACTAACGCTCAACGAAAAATTTTTCCACTTTTCGACGGAACGATATTCATATCTCTAGTCGTTTTTCTCTTTTTTTACCCGCGTCACGGCGGTGCTTATGCGCCGTCAAAATGCGAGAAACGAAAGGAACTGCGCCGTCGAGCTAATAATAGATTCCACTGGCGCGCTTTTAATTGTTTTCTCCCATTCCCTGAGAGGAATATGTTATTTCGCGCGACGACATTTATTTAAATTTAATTAAATGGTTTAATGAAATGGGCTTTTAATTAAAAACACACCGCGGGGAGTATACTAACGCATTTCGGAGCTTTTTGTTAACCGACGAGCTATACGGATCGCGACTAAAGCTCCCCGCCACGATCGTTTCACTCGGGGAGAACAAATTGCATTCACGAGCCAAATCGCGATACCTCGACTCTCCAGTCTTAAAATTTTACGGTGTCACCTGGATATATGGTGCGAGGTCGTAAACGATTCCGGACCGCGCCGAGAGTTACGGAAGTGTCGAAATTGAGCCAACGTATATAAAAAACCTCCCGTTTCCTGACGGAATGAGCGAACGAACCTCCGCGACGGGACAACTGGATCGAGTTAATATTTTTTCATTAATCACAATGAAATTTGTTATCGCCGTATGAAAAAAAAACTAGTTCCGACAAAGACTCGCTTACTTGGCCACGCAGCTTTCCTGGATTCCTTTATTTCGATCCGCTGAGTATAAACGGTATCTTGATTACAGGGAAATAAAACGCGAACTTGCTCGAAATTCGCCAGTTTCGCGTTACACCCCATACGATGTAGCGAGAAAGAAAAGGGGGAGCGAAATAGAAGTTCGAATGTGAGTACCTCACTCGGTCGGTTTTATTTCTTTCTCTCGCTCCTTCGCCTCGGTATTCCCACCTCTTTGCGGGGCCATTTTACGCGTATTATCGTCGGATTCGCGGCCTAACGCTTCCCTACTTGCACTTTATCGCCCGGCTCTCTCGAGTATCGAGAGGGAAAAGCCTCGCGAACTTTTCGCCTCTGTAATCTGAATTGGCAAAAAGAAAATTAGACGAGTAAAAAACCGAATGACTTCCTCTCCTCGGCTCGGATCGGACTTTGATCGCCCGACCGTACAGCGGCCCCGATACTTTCGCTTTTCATTGTGAAATTGAATTTAACCGCGAATCGCAATTTATGCCGGTCTTTTTTCTCGCCAGCGCGGTCATTGAATTTTTTTTTTGTTTTTATCGAATAGGGTCGATCGCCGTTGTCGGCTGTTGGCGAGCTGACCGGTGGGTATTCGGTTGTACCGGGCGATATATCGCATCGGCCGTTTCGACGCTTGGTCATAACGGAAGCCATGAATTCACGAAACTGGCAAGATCTCTCTCGGTGTACGGAGGGAGAGAGGTAGAACGAGGGAGCAAGAGAGAGAGAGAGGGACAGAGACAGAGAGCATCGTCTGCGAGATCGTCGACGCATCCTCCCCACATACTACCCGATGCAGTCCAATTTCACCGCAACAATGCGAAACGATAAATTTCGCGCTCAACGCGACGAAATAAGAGAAGGAAAACGACAAAACAAACGAAAAGTAGTCATAACATCCACTCGTTTCACGGAATTTCCCCCGCTCGGGCCGTTATAACGAATGGTCGCTCGTTGCATCTCGTATAGCATAACTCTCTCTCTCTCTCTCTCTTCGTCTCTCTCTCATTCATTCTCTCGCTCTCTTGATGTACACGGCAGCTCGCGCGAATTAACTTATGTATTAAGTTTGCGCGGTGAGTATCGTGCTGTGTTCCCTCACGGCAGATCGCACCTCTACATCTCAGGAGTTTCTCTCTCTCGCGCTTTTTCGTTCCCTATAACATCGGCTTCGTGCCGAATTAACGGTAACCCTTTGAATATAAACAACTCGGTCTAGTCGTGCCGTCGTTTTCGCTCGCATGCGCTCTCTCGAGACGACTCGGCATTATCGCACGATGGATTTATGCCGAGCGCGAGGTCGAGCCGGGATCGCACGAGCCACGCGAAATCCGGTTCGAGTATTCTCGCTCATCCGCAGGATGTGTCCCAGAAGCGAGGGACAGGTGAACTCGAGTCAGCCTCGTTAACGAACGCGTACGCCTCTTTATTCAAAGGAAATCGACTATCTTTGTTAATTCATTCGACGATAACGGAAGAGTCTGAAGTCTACTTCTCAAGAACAAAAAAATATCTGATTCTAGGTAATTCTTCTCGATCCAACTTCTGGAGAGGAGTTCGGAAAAATGAATTTTTTTTTACAGCAAAAGAATTGAATACAGCTTTTTTTGCGTTTACGAAGAAATTTTCAACTCCTTGCGGATTTCGTTTCGTAACCTTGTAAGCTATGAGAAAATCAATGCTATACGCATAGAGGAAAAGTACCGGTGCGAAATTCGTCGTACGTCGACCGGTAAGCGTTCGAGATTTACTGCCACGGCGCGGATTATAGGAGACATTAGAGCGAATTATTGGATGTGCGGCGACGTGTTTATACGCGGCCCGAAACGGAAAATCGTCGAGCGATAACCGCATCTTCGAATGAATCACATGGTTGGTATATCCAGCGATTGTATTGAATTACGCGGACTCGTGCACGCGGTCATTACCACCTTCTCGTGCGCGCCGATATCTCGGACTCCGATCGCTCGAAGGTACTCCGTTACGACGCCGATTGATTTTTTTTCTCCCTCTCTCTCTCTCTCTCGGCTATTTATTGCCGCACATATTGCGGATCTTATTTTTCGCTTAATTGCGTCTATAATGGAATATCGATACCGTATGAAAATCCAATTTTCTCATTTCTCAAGTAGTAATTCGATATTACATCGACGTGACTCGAATGACCGATTCTCGCCAAACAACGATAACGACGAAGAAAAAAAGTTGGAATGAAAATAACGCGTCAAAGTTGGCCGAATCGACGCGACTCGACGAGAGGTAGCACAATGCTTTGAGTTATTTTACTGCGGGAGTCGGAAGCCTCGGAAAATAACCGTGGCAGGTGCGTGCGTATTTTGCGCCACGAGAGAGCGCAATTCTTGCCTCGTCCCGGTACGCGCTCGGTATGTACTGTCGGAGGAAGCCATTGGAATCTCCACGAGCATCGCGAGCTTTTTACGAGTGATCGCTATTATTTCGCGCTGGCTCGCGAACGACGTATAAAAATAGGTTTCGAGAACTGTGCTATTGAGTGGAAGCCGCTCAAGTTTTACAACGGGTTCAAAACCGAGCCTGCGTACGCTTTTTTCCAACTCTTTTGTAAATAAAACCGAATACAATGGCGGAAGGCTGGGGGCGCATCGTTGATCATACGTTGTGTACGGGTAATCGAGTGAACGAAAATTCGAACAAATATTTCACTCGTTTTGAGAGGTATAAAAAAACTGTCGCAACGGTGGCTGGCCTCTCGACGTACGCGCTTTCGGAGAAATTTGCGTTTCGGGGAAGCCGCTGATTTACGAGCGAAGAGATAAAAATGAATATTGCGTGTGAATATATTCCGTCCAAGGGAATTCCTTGCGGGGAGGGCTCATCGTTTGGTTGGCGCATTAAAAACGTTTCAGGAGGAGGTCTGAAAAGTCGTGAGCGACTTTTCGACGAGCACGATCTTACACGGTCGTTGAGTAGACTCCTCCTCGATCGATGCTCATTGTATCCGCTGGTTCACCGCGTCCTGCCCGCGAGATAAGTTAGGTCGATGCTCACCGACTCGTGTCCCGTCGAGATTAACGCCGGTGAAAAAGATCCGATGGGGCTTTCCAGACGCGCGTACACACGCGCGCAATTAGATCTCGCGCGAAATGATGGTTTTCCCGTGTCCTATTACCGCGTCACGGCTCATAAAGTATATCTCGTTAAGGCGCAAATCTGAAATGGGTTTTCGACGTCTGACGCTCGTGTTTTCCGTTCACTGAGATTTCATGAGAGAGGAGGAGGAAAACAAGGCCAATTAAAACGCGACAATTATACGCGGGTTCGCATCCGCCTGAAAATCGTATTTGCGTTATTCGAGGAAGATGACAGAGGAAATTATATTGAGGCAAAATGGGACGGGACGAGATGACTAGTTTGCGCGTGCTGTTTTCGGTGGAATATTCGTCGTGTATGTATAACCAGCTCGTCGCGGTACCCCCGCTGGGAATTCGGAAAAGTGAATTTCTCCAATAGCTCGGGAATTGCGGGGATTCGTTAGTCCTGACTATACAGCACTCAAGTAAAAGGTAAAATAGTGTGCTCAATCGAGTTCGTTTCAGCGAACGCTATCCCTTCGAGTCTCCGGGCGCTCCCGTAGCGTTCTCTCGCGTGTTTGGATATTTGGATTTCTCATTTGTTTGCGATTCCGTTCGTAAAAATTGCCAAACCAAATTTCGAAATGAGATTACACCGTTCTCGGCTGCACCCTGTCCTCGGGAGGCTCGTCTATACATATATTTATGCGGCATTTCGCATTCAAATGAAATTCTGGGTCAAAGGAGGAAAAAAAGCGTCCATGCGCGCGGAATTCGATCGATACGCGCTCTCGCACGGACACCGACGTCTGGCAGCTCGCCCCTTTCCTTTCACGTGCGCGTACACAGAGAGCGCGAATTTCAACGGAAGCATTGACCTCGTTTCGCGAATCATCTTAATTGCGGGCGAATTCATTGGACGGTGTAAGGCCTCGTGGGCGAATTGATTGGTTGATTAATTCCGGCAAAGTTTGACGCGTGGGCGCCGTACACACGTTGCATACGTGTGTTGCACGGGTTTGCGCATCGGAGGTTAAATCGGTCGATGAGCGTCGCGGTCTCTCTCTCGACGTTTCCACCGGCGGTTTCTCCCGGTGCATGACGACCAACGGAGGCAAATTATTCCTCGGGATTAAGGTGAACCAATCTGGAGACACGCGAGCCGAGCCCTAATTGGATATACTTGGATCGCTCGGAAGCTAATCGGCATTAGTCACTTTGTATCGCCGAGTGGAACGACCTATGACAAATCGCGCCCATCCATCCTCCGAGTGCAACCCGCTCGCCTTTGTTCGTACGATATACGCGATTGGCAATTCCGCGAGTGCCGGATTGTTGCGATATATTGTCAGGTAGGAACGCGAGCCCCCCTCTGCTTCGGCCGCGCATTGTACGAGTTTTTTTTTTTTAAAGTAATCGTCAGAAGGAATCTTTTTCCCAAACGGAGAGAATTTATCGTGGGATATAATAAAGCTAGCACCTACGATTCCGCGAATGCTCGATCAGCCGCGAAAATAGTGAAATAAGGGAAGGGTACTTGGCGTATCTGAATCCGAGTCAAAGACCTTTTATCGTGCGAAACGATCGTTTCTCCAGAATCGCGGCAGTTATCGGCTGAATCGAATTACGTCTTTGACGTTTCTATCGGTATGGCCGGCAAAAGGCCGTGTTCTCCTGCACGAAAGAGCGTGAGAATCGCCACTATTCCTTTTTTTTTACACACTTGGCATAAAAGTTGGATGATTTTCGAGCCGCCACTTCGGCGAGGTATAAATTGGAATAATTATGTTCGCGTTGTCGATGCGAAGAGACTCGAATTAACGAATTGAAGAGTCTCAATTCGATGATGATTTTCGAAAGCTATATTAATAACTCGTGAGCTAATCATTTTTCGATAATTAATTTAACGAAATCATAATTCTCAATTTCGATTCGAAACGTATTACGGAATAATCTCATTACGACGGAAAACATGGTATTTTCGGGTTTAAATATTTTTCGAGTATTCCGAGTTTGATCTTTGCGATTTGGCTTCCGAGCGAACAGTCAAAGAGCTCTGGTCGGATCGCGGTGCGCTCGTAAACCGCGAATAGCGATCAGGAACATACCAGTAATCTCGATTGTTCGCGTGGGTGAAGAAGAGTTGCTCGCGTCGCGTCTCTCTCAACCGAAGGAACGAGCTTGTGACGTCGCGAATCGATTACCAGGCGAAGGAGGAGTACGAGGTGGGTAGAAAAAATGGCTCGAGCGGTGAGCGTAGTCAAAGGGCTGACTGTGATACGCGAGATCGCAAGTTGTTGCCCGCCGTTTTCCGTCCGTTCCGGAGGGCGCGTTTTCATGGGATACGCCAGCGCGCTCATCGATCATACGTTTTGTCGAGCGAGCGACGCGCTCTGGATGCTTTTATACAGGCGACTCGACTCGCAGTGGCGCGCTAGGAGGGTCATTTTTCACGGTCACCTTCCGACTCTGATGTCTTCACGCGAGAACCCTCCAGCGAGGGCATGACGAGCTTGTTACGTTTACAGAGCCCTCGAGAAGCTTCAACGCGATCGGGTCTCCCGAGTCTCGCTTTCCTCTACGAGTTATTGAAATTTTGTATCTAGACGAGACGAGTTCTGACGTTTCCAGAGACGACAAAATAAAGGAAACGAACTCGCAACAATTCGGGCCAATTAAAAGAGGATTCGACTCGGAACTTCCGCCGCTTAATTAATTCCATTGCTTCTCTAATTATTTCAATTAACGGATAACCGGCCGATAATATCTATAAGATAGGACGCGTAAATACATTTTTGCTGAAAGTAAACGAGCCGCGAGAAGTGTGTGTATTACGAGCATCGTCGCGAGACCGAAACTTCTGTAATCAAGAGGCGACTAACGTTATATTTTCGAGAAGTTTTAATTAATACCGAACTAGCCTCCCCATTCGGGCCGAAGAATTAATTCAGACTGCGCGACGCGATTCTTTGCGCTCTTCGTATTTCTATACTCGCTCTTCCGTTCATCGCGTTCTTTTTCCGTTCCTTTCGACCGAAGTAACTTCGCTGGTGTTGGTTCGGCATTTTATTTTCCGCCCTACCGTTCCGAATCTCGCGACGACGCTTTTAACAACTCGACGGCTAACTCGCTCCTCGAATCCTCTCTGGTGCTTCTTTTCCGCATATATAGCATATCTCGGACGATCTCCCTTCGCGCTCCCGAACAAATTAGTAACATCTTTTTGAATTAAGGTTGATTACGGCTTCTTCCCCGTCGGGCCCTCGATGTAAAAAGACACAGGAAAGTTTTCATTACCGCTCCTCGCTCCGTTTCGCTTTGAGGCCTCCTCTCAATCCACGTGCCTCGAGACGGGATTCATACCGAGGTTCGTCGTCAGCCGCTTTAAATAGCGCCATTAATTATCCTGTCGTGCAATTGGCCGTCCGCGAGACCTTAGCGAATCGTGAGCGACGAAGGTTTATATATCCGGAGAGAGAGAGAGAGAGGAAAGGGAGAGGCCGAGCGTAGCGAGATGAAGACCATCCAAGCCGTCCCACTAAAAACATGTTTATCCAGCGATCCCTATCAGCCCGGGGAGGGAAAATTTTCATTTCGCTTTATATTCGTATTTGAAAAATACAAAGTAATTACGTTTCTTATCGGCCCGTAAAATCTTAATCAGCGCACTGCCGAGTGGACTTTGCAGGATACGCGCACGTCTATCGCTTCCCTGCTTCCTTTTTTTACGGCCGCTGTTTTACACCGACTGAGAGATCGACGGAGAGAACATTCGCACTCGAATCTGGTAGTACGGTTCTGTCAGACTTCGGGCAATATGTATGTATGTATAGTATAAACAATATTGGAGTGAGTAAGAGAGAGAGAGAGAGAGAGAGAGAGAGAGAGAGAGAGAGAGAGAGAGAGAGAGACACGATAGTCAAAGGGACGAATGAGGCTAGTAGTTGAGGTTGAGGTTTATGGAAGGCTTCTCGAGTGGAACTCGAACTCGAGCTCTCGCGAACACTCGAGGCATCCGCGCACGCCGGTCGATTGACCGACCTTCGAAAACATGCTCGCTTGCCTAACCGTGTACGATGTGTTTGTACGGGGATCGACACAACTTGGGATCTCTATTGAGCGCGGCTCTAATTTCCTCGCCTGCGTATTTCACTCGTATTAATATCTAATTAATCGAGGATCGCTCAAAAACGTTTCATAGAACGCGCTCCGTTTGCGAAAGAGCATCCTTAAACGATTTCTCTCTGGGATTTGTGATTTTACGACACACTATTCAGCGGAGTAAAAATATATTCGCTTCTTCTCGTCATTTCTCTCCCCCTCTGACGTGGATGCAACCGCGTTTAGTCCGAGTACCCGCAACGGGTAAAAAAAATTCACGTCTTCATCGTCTAATTCAATCGCGATACCGTAAAAACATCTCGAGCGTGAACCCGTTATATACGCGCCCCATCCCCAGGAATCATGACTCGCGAAATTGTTCTTTCGGGATCGAGCTCGGAGCTGTTTTCTTATCTCGATCGTCTTAGTGCAACGACAAAAGTTCGCGCGAACCAAGTTTTTGGAATGAAAAGAGAAAAGCTCGGTGTACCCCACTGATCGAGAGAAAATACCTCGAGTAGTTCGTCGATGCAAGTATAATGTGTTTACAAATTGCGCATTACCAACTATTTGCTAGGGATGCGAACCAGGGAGTAGGGTGCAGTTAGCATAAATCAGTATACCTATTATTCGAATCCTCCTTGGCAGCGATAGCGTGGCCGAACGTTTGCGTAAATCAAATTGTGTTACCGAAACGAAAACCATCCCAGTAATGGAAAGAAAATACACGAACTATACCGTGGTGATTATACGCGCGGCCTTTCCACCCCTGGCGGTGTATTTCCCCGCGATATTTTTTTTTTACAACATAATTACGGGCGATACGGTGCAATAAATTTTTCAATGTCGAGATATAAAGGATCGTGTACTGTAATCAGGGAGTCGAGTGAGGGTCTCACGTGTCGATTTTCTCGGTGTTTAGCGACTCTTACGCAGACTCTAGCCCTCTAATATTTTTTTTTCCTCCTCCACTTTTCTTTTTCCTCTTCGTTACTTGGCTCTCCGTCACCGAGGCACGCGCGTTCGATGGGCGGGCGATAAAAGTTCTTCGAAATTACCTCTGCCAGGTAACAAGCTCTTTCCATGCAAATAATCTCACCGAGAGGCTCCGCCTCACGGTTCTCCCACGCCAGCCCTTCAAGATGCTCGACTCTCGGCGACAAGAAGAGAACGAGAGTGAGGGAGAGAGAGAGAGAGAGAGAGAGAGAGAACGTCCGAGAGCAGCATGCGGTATACTCTCGAGCTCGAACGAGCAAATACCCCGGATTAAGGGCCCTCGTATTTTTACGTCGATTAAAAGTCATTAGAATGGCCAATCGCGACGCGATTTAGGTTATTCGGTGAATAGATTATCATCGATTTCCCGTTGATTCGTTCGAGGAAGTCGAATTCACTGCTCTCCGCGGGAATTTCATTATCGCTCGATTCTCTTCCGCCGTTGGGGGAGGGTCCGTTAAACGTCAGCAGACTTTCGGCGCTTGGTAGCTCGTCGAACGAGCGTCACCGCAACCCGCCGATGGATACGCGCACGTACGGTAGCGGTAAATCATCCGGGGAGCGATTCCCGCGCGAATATCGCCATCGAAAAACGTATTAACGCGCAAAGGGGACTTGACGTGTCGTATCTAAAATTCTATCGCGATGTGACCGCGCGCGCGCCATCATAAATCCCACTCCCGGCTCGTTCGAACGTCGGATGACTCAACGAACCGATCAAGGCGTCCGCGAACCCGGATACGTACACACTCCGTTCGTATGTACATGTACGTGTGACGTGATTGTGTGTCGTAAAATCAGAGGACGAATCTGGTACCGAAAATAAGATCGGCCGTCCGCCAGATGGTACGCCGTATGACGTCTCACCCGATTCGATTATACGAAATAATGGAGAAACGCGGGGTGGAAATCGATGTCGTCTCATGCGCCACGACGAACTTGTATCTCTCCATTAACGTTAATTACGAGATCAGCTCCCTGTTGGAGAATTTTCATCGGGAACAGTGGAATCGTCTCCATTCGGGTAGCTCGCGCGCGTACCGTTCGGGTTTTGAGGACCGCGTGATTATCTCGCACGAACGAATTACGCAGGGTATTCCCCGAAGTCTCAGTATTCAACGTATCGAGCGATCTCGCCGGATGACCCGGTATGGAAGATAATCCTTGTATTAGGCCAAGCCGCTACTGGGGGAGTAGTTTCGGTGGGGGAATTCGCCGTGTGCGCGCGATGCCCGCGTTTCGCTCCGGTCGCACCCGACGGAGCTTAACGGTTAATTAGACCGATCCCTCCTACCGATCGGTCGCACGTCGCGCATGAAATCACCGCGGCTGTGACACGAACGTCATACCGCGCGCCCGACCGGGCCAATTTCTCGGCCGCGGGTCTCTCGATTACAGCGGGCTATATATCAGCCAGCGCATTTCGTAATAATCTTCGGAGCGAGAGCAAAGACGCCCTTAATTACTCCCCAGGATTCTCTCTCGGTCAAGGATTTTAATAATTCGCGTCTTCTCGCTTTTATCGCCGATATAAGCCCGCGAGGTGCACGCCAAGTTTCAATTGCGTTTAACGCGCGAAAAGAAGAATCGTGTCGTTCGGTTTATGATTTTGTACATGTCGCTGGGGACATAACCTCTCGTATTCGCGCTTGCTTCTTTTTTTACTCCAAGAGGGTGGGAGAGAGAGAGAGAGAGAGAGAGAGAGAAAAGAGCAAAAATGCACTGCCGACACCGATATATGCGTATACATATGTACGTACGCGAGCATACGCACATCGACGCGAACGGTAGTAAAATCGAGAAAAGCGTAAAAGAGATTTCACGGCAGGCGAATGTATATGCGGCTCTTTTTTTATGGGCAGGTGGGTTGTAATAAAACCACTTTTATTGATCGACGAAACAAAAAGAGAGAAAAAGCGCGTACCAGAGAGAGAGAGAGAGAGAGAGGAAGAATTGCACGCTGCACCTGCCTGTCATACATAATTATTTTAGCTAGACAGACATCCGGCAGCGATTCCATCGTGTACTTCGTACCGAAAAAAATGAGAGCGAGAGGAACGGCGAGATCATCCGATGCAAACAATTTTCCGCACCGGTAAAAGTTCATAACCATTCGTTGTGTATACTATATGTATAGGGGTGCGTACACACACCTAAAATATCCGCTCCGCTCGTGCGTTTCGGGTAAAAAAATTTGGATACCTCTCTGTATATTTTGTATGTATATAAAATACATTTGTATACACGTAGCGTGGATATGTCAACCGCAATCGCGAATTCGTTAAAAAAAACTGGCCATGCAACCGGGCACCGGCAATTCCGCGCCTCTTTTTTCGCGCCCTAGCTTGACGTGTGCGGTAATGAAGCACATCGACGCGAACGCAGCAGTTTTGTATTCTTCCGAACGAGAATTAAAAAATAATAAAATAAAATTGTCCCGAACACGCGTGTCGCTTCCGAGATTTCGCTTGATTTCGAAAATTCGCATCTCGTTCCTCTCTATCGACTCTACACGCGTAGAGCTCGTTTTTTTCATTTCATATCGATCCCGTATAACGCACGAAATGACGTTATTTGTATTTGTGAATTTGTGTGTGATTTCAAACAGAGAAACGGACGAAAAATGGGTTATATTCCACACGGAGCGGAATTCGATCCTCTATGTTTTCGTCCGTAGAGCCATTTCTATTTTCCTTTCTATCGATTTTTCATTTTCATTTTTAACGATATTCGTCGTCGTCGCGCGAGTATAGAGACTCGAAAAACGGCCGACGACAATGTTTCATATGTATGTACAAACAACAAGAACGTCTTTAAAAGAGTGGGAGCGCTACGCGAGAAACAAAAGCAGCTCTATAAAGAAGTTACACGTCTTGTCAGGCGTTCGGGGCGAGAAGTGGCATCTTTCATTTCCTTTGACTGTTCTCGCACGTCGTCTCAGCCGCAACGAAGCTTCTCGACACTTCGGCTAAATTGCACTCGTCGTTTGACCGCTTCGTCGTTTCCTTTGCGCCCACCGATTATTCTCGTTTCGTGTATTTTGCCTTAATCGATCATTACTCTTAAAACCGTTCTCATGTCGACTATACCTTCGTTGTGGGTATTAGTCGCTTCTGCGACGGTTAATACCCACAACTAATAAAATGAGAGAGCGAAATATCGGCGGGTTCGGAACAAAAGCCGAGAAAGAGAGGGAGAAGCGAGAGATTTCAATCCGGAGAGCGCTCGTTCGGACTTCCGTGACGAAAATCGGAACTCGAAAAAAAAGGAACGTAACGCGAAAGGCACTTTATATACCGACTGACCCGAGGGGTAACGCAATGACTGGTCCGAAAAATACCTCGAGCGCAATGAACCAGTTACCGGAGACTCTTCCCTTCGGTCTCTCGTTCGAGTATACTCTCTCTCTCTCTCTCCCGCTCTCTTTCTCTGCTTGAAAGAATTTTTTTCCATCCACCTCCCCGGACTGGCTAGGATGTAGCGTCGCGGTGTTAAGTTTCGCGGCCGCCGAGGTTTGTGGCTTTGTTTCGAGCAGCCCTTCGGCTTTTTCCTCGACGTCGATTACCCGCGCGTTCCCACGCCGAATGTCTCGCTCCTTTAACCTTCCCTCTAGTCCTAGCCGATTTTGTCGTATCACGTTCAAACTGCAGCGATTTTTCGAGACCTAAATTTTAGAATAGCCCTCTTGCGGTTAACGGAAGTTTATCGAAACTGATAATCTGTTAAACGATATTGAAATTTTTTTTCATCATGGTCGTAGCTCACCAGGTCAGTCGAGATTTCATCGATAGCCAGTTCCAAAAGTAAATCACTTTTTAGGACAAATTTATCGGCGAATTGTTGTTCTTACGATGTCATGCCGATGATATATCAAGCGCATCGCGTGATTTACGAGAGAGCAGGGTTTCAATCGGAACGGTAAATAACACGTATGGTCTTGATATCGATTGGTGCCGAGTTACAGCGAAAACGCGGAACGTCGAGGATAATGAAACTTCTCGACGTCCTGTATATCCCAAGATAATCGGTGGAATGTAGTTAACCGGAAGAGAGCTTTCAAGAAAGAGGAGAGAAAAGAGGAGCAGAAAAGTCGAACGAGCGAAAAGCACTCGCGGTGCAAAAGGCGAAGCTGTAAATTACAAAGAACGAGGCAAAGAGAGACTTTAGCCGGCGCACGGCATACCGGAGGCC
>NCVS01001800.1:2573-23949 GCA_003055095.1 Goniozus legneri | reverse complement strand
AGCGCGGGGAATCGGCCGAGAAAGGCAAAAGAGCGGCTCCGCGAGAGCAAGAAGAATCCTGGAAACGGAGAAACGGGGGCGATTATGTTAAATTGTTCATTTAAATAACCGCAAAACGGCTGGCGCATTGGCACTAGCGCGAGCGCGATCCTCTTCGAGATGCAAAAAACCTTCTCGTCGGGTACCTCCTCGCCATCTAGAGTATACACTCGCTCCTCTTTTCCGGTAACACCGCCGTGCGGAAAAGAGCGAGAGGGTGGCGGTTATTTCGCGGCGGCAGAGAGTAAAAGGGTGGTCACGGGTCGAAAGGTCGCTCCGGCATAATTAATACCGTTTACGAGGAGTGGGAAAAAAGTATCGGGTGTAAGACAACCGGGAGAGTCATAAATATTTATACGCGAGCTTTTTCTCCGGTTAGATCGGAAAAGTTTAAACCGGGCGGTAACGCGGAGTTCCTAATTGGCATTCGAGCTTTCTCGGGCCGAGAAAATCTTTCGCGAATGATCAGGGCTTTCTCGTCGCACGATCGGCTATTCGTCGATTAATACCCGCGGTGCACACGGGCACGCTCATCATCGGGTAATCAAAATGTAATTACCCTGATGTGTCGGGGTTGTACGAGATTCGCATAATATCGCTACGGCGATGGAACGTGTTTGTTTCATATTGTACGCGTCGACAATGCCAATTAAATATTCAAATGTACAATCCCCCGACTCCCACCCCTATCGGGAGCGAACATTTAATCTCCCCGATGCTCAAAGGCGAAACGAGCGCGGGATGAAAATATCACGTTTCGCTAAAATATTTTCATCGCGGTTATTGAAAATCATCGCGGAAAATTGAACCCGTAGGAAAATCGCGAGCGCGAAAACTGATTCGCATCGAATTAAAATCACGAGAAACGGTCGATGTAATTCATCGTTGAAAAGCGAGAATTGAAAAGTGAATTTATATGGCTTCGTGAAGCTCCTGTAAATCTACAACACTCAAGGAAGGAAAAAAAATACAGTCGAGTCGAGATTCGAGGGAAAGGGAGTCGATTGAAGCTTGCTTACCGCGATATCGACTGAGAGAGCGGAGTGGGAACGGAGGGGCGCGAGAGCTGTATGTGCGAGAAAAAAAAGAGAATGTATCAGCCGTCGATCTACGTCGACGTAAAGTTTTACGATAAGCAAATTTCGAATGAAAGCGAGCACGAATCTCTGGCGATCCATCAAAGCGCGCTGCCCTTCCCAGCACGCGCTCGCGAAACTTAAATTTTTCCCTCGAAGATGCGGACCGGCGGAGGCGATTTCATTATGCAATCGATCCCGCGCGGTAGTACATAAAACGCGCGTTTAACGAGCCGCGCGGCCTGCATGATTAATTAAAAATTTTTTCACCGTCATTCACCCCGCGTTCTCGCGGATTGCTCCGCGATGGAATATTTAATTTCGAGGAGAGCGTGCAAAATACATTTAATTACGCTCGTTTGATTTATTATGCGCGCATCGTTCGAACCAATAAAATTTGAGTAACACGGGAGTAATCCGAGACGATTGCTATACGCGAAAGGAAGCGTGAAAGTGGGAGAGAGAGAGAGAGAGAGAGAGAGAGAGAGAGAGAGAGAGAGAGCGAAAGAGAGCCGGAGAATTCGTTGAATCGCGAAGTATAGTTTAACCCGGGTAATTCAAGACCGGTGATACCAACACGAGGATCGCCTTTTTACCGTAAATTATCGTGGCAGCAAGCCGTATAAAAATCGCGTACATTATCAAGTGTCGATTCGCTCGCCTACGGATTTATGTTAACTAAATCCCACCGGCAATCTCTCTCGTTCCCTCTTACCCTTCAGGAATGTCTACTCGCGCAGCGGGCAGGCGAAATAAAAGCCACGAACGTCGATTTACACGCGCACACGCGATTCGGAGAGCCGAGGAAGAAGCAGAGGGGGAGATGAAACAGCGCGAGGAATGTTTTGCGTAATGCACTCGACGATGAGGCGAGAAAAAAAATGAGAGGAGGTGGAGGAAGAAGAAGAAGATCGGTATAACGGCCTTTTATAAAACACGAAACTTCTGACCTCCCCTCTCCCCTCGTAGCGTTCTTTCGCCTTCTTCCGGGTCGCGCGCGCGCGAACGGCAGATGGCCGCTCACCTCTCTTGGCACGAGACGAACTTTTTAAGCCGCCTCGTAATTTATATCCGCGTTTTGTGGAAGCTTATCTGCCGGGTCACAGCGAGCCGAGTTCCTCGAGGTTGGGCCGCCGGTGGTTGGGGAGGAGCCCGTGGGGTTAGGTGGGTCCGCAAGATATACGAGCATTTTTGTGGTTTCGTCGACTCGCGCGCGATAATCGCTCGCTGTCGGGAGGCGATCTTTCAAAACGTACGAAGAAAGAGGGTGGAGGAAGAGAAAAAAATCCGATTCTTTCACCACAACCGAGACACTGTGAGAGGAATCGGAACGACCGCACGGTCAATAAATTCAATAAAATCGCGTCGAAGATGAGGTCTAGTTAAACCCCGTCGATGGAAGCGAGACTGATGGGAACGAAAGAGGTTTGGAATTGCCTATTCTGCATGATTCGCGCGACGGTGTGCGTACGTGCCTTCTAGGAGAAGCTGTACAGTCTCGGGGAACGAATTAAAAGCGATCTGCTCGCGCGCCGCCGTAACCGAGACGGAAATTGGGTCGGAGTCCCGCGAGAATTTCGGATCTCATCCAGTACGCGCGTACTATCTCCCCCTCTCGAGCTCCTTTTCAGTCGAGACGATCTTATTACGGGTGGATCGACGCCGGCACAGCACCGGGTTTCGCGTAACCAGAGCCAAGAATATCGGATGCAGTTTTCGGGATTTCCCTTACCAAAATAAAAGTCATTTACTTCGCGTAATATGTATCCCGCTTTACCTCGTGGTTTCCGTAGTATGTTTTCTCAACTGCGAGTGCATTTTTACCGATGTAGTCGCTATCCGCTTCGGGTGCCGCAAAGAGAGAAATCTCGCGGATTCCCGGATCGAGATATTGGACGCCTAGAGACGGCCGAGGCCGCTCCAACCGTCGCGGTTCAACGTATCAAATTTCTGTCTCGACGGATGGATGTTTTCTAATTCGAGGGAAAACAGTAAAAGATCTTCAGAGTTGAATTTCTTCGCGACTTTTAGCGATAAAACCGAGTTTTGATCCTCTTTTGTATTGCCGGTCATGGTATAAAGCCCGCTATATCTCGTCCAATAGCGCATTGTGCGCTGGAATATAAACTATAGGTAAAAAAAAAAAAAAAATCGAACCACGATCCCGTTCGATCGTAAAACGCGTCGCTTCATATAGACCCTTCGAGGTAAACTCGGGTTTTCTCGGTATAAATTCTGCTCGCTATACGCGCTCTTTAGGCGGTGGAAAAAATATGAAAAGATCGAGAGAGGAGGAAAAAATTAGAGTACACGTTTCACGGCAGATGGCGCGAGAAAATTTTTTTCTGTCGTCGTCGAGTATCGTTATCCTTTTTTTCCGAAGCTCTTCCCCAAGGAGCGAGTCTTTTATAGGGGAACGCGTGCCGGTATTAGGCTAAGCGAAATCTCGGCGAGAGTGAGGGAGAGGGAGGGAGAGAGTTCGCGGGTTAAGCGCGAGTTCATGAGGCGATCGCGGTCTGCAGCATCCTGCTGGAACAACTAGGCGTCCGCTTTTATTAAATCCGGCTGGGTTAAGGAGGGAGTTGTTCTCTCTTATGGTTGGCCGGGGGTTACAAGGGATATGGATCGTCGGGATAGCAAAAGTTTCGCGTCGTTCGTATTTAGCCAGGAGGTGGCACACGAAGCCGCTAAGCCGCGACTCGCACAGCTGCGCTTTCGCGCTTCGCTGCGCGCTGGACGAATCCGTTCGTACAAACGCGGTGCATAAACGTCCCGCGATTACGTCACGCAGAAGTTTCCGGGCGGCGATATCAACGCGTTACGCGATTCCCGGGAGACGCGCGGCATTCGAGAGGAAGCAAACCGACAATACAACCCGCAGTGATCCGTCATTGAAATCTCGACAGTCGTAAAACCGCTGCGCAAAATCGAAATATAACTGTCAACTATTCCCGTCCACTCACCATACAGCGGTGAATCAAAAATCGAGAGCTCTCGATATTTAGAGAAAAATTTTCGATTAAAATCCGCTCGTCCGGAGAGACACAAAAGGTAGTCGAAACGGAAGCTCGAACCGCCGGATTGGCAAACAACATGCGGACTGACACGGCTAGCCTGCACCGGGTGCAGTCGATAATCGAACGCGCATGGAATCGCGGGACCGGTGCGCCGAAATCGCGCGAGCGGATATTGGGGGCTCGAGGCTCGAGAGGCCGTAACTGGATAATCGCGTCGATGTACGCGCCCTCGTACAATAGGATATTAGTCGACGCGCGAGTCCACTCGCGCTCGCGTAGACATGCCGGAGGGGGAGGAACCGTCGTAGTTATTCGAAGTAACTGCGCGGGCAAATTGACGCGTGATCGCTCGACCATTGTTCGCAGTTTCTCTCTCTCCCGTATGTGGGTTTACACTTCCAACGTTTCGCGTGGGAGAGGGAGAGAGAGAGAGAGGGAGAGACGAGAGACGGATGCGTCGGATTAGCCGTCGACCGGAATCCAATCCGCGCTCGCACGACCCTTTCCCGGAAATTGCGGACATTTGTCCTCGAGGACGGAAGAAAACGAATACGAGACTTCGAAGAATCCGTGAAGAGCTTTTCAAAATACCTCTCTCGCTTGCTATAATATCCTTCGACAGGTTATTAACAAATTATAATAAAGAAATATAGTTATATTGTGTAAATATATGTATTTTTCATGTAATGAAATAAAACCGAGAAGGCTGAATAAATGTAAATTAATCGCAATCTCGTCTCTCGTCTTTTTTCCCTTTGCGTATTATCGAAGAATATCGCTCGCTATCTTTCGGATTACTTCCTTTCCCGTGTGCTCCCGTAACTCGATGTACATGGCTGGCGCGCGAATTAGCGGCAAAGTTCCGCGATTATAGAATGCACTATACGAGCCCGAGGTGTAATATCGGTATATCGGAGATGCCAATGGGCTCTCGGGCGTCAAAGGGCGCATCCGACGCGTGAGAAGGATTCTTGATGTAAGGGTCGAACGATATTACGCGGAATAATGAAATTGACGTTCTCGCGAGCGGAAAATGGCACTGGAGCGGCTCGATGAGAATGCGCGAGAGCGCGCCCTGCTCGACTCATTGGCCCCGACGTCTACGATATTTACGGCTCGGCGTTATGAGCGCGCAAAGTGCTGACTATCTCGGCGCCCGTGTTCCCGGAGGAGTTCTCGGACGGCGAAAGCGATCGGCGCGCTCCTTCGCCGTCTTTTACTCTCCTCCGCGAGTCTCTCCGCGAACGGTGTCAATGGCTCGCTCGCGAAGAGGGTGTCTACATAATATATTAATGGGATGCAGCGGAAGTAGCCCGAGTTACCCCGAGCGAGTGTCATTAATCTTTACGGGCCGAGGAGGGAGAGAAAGAGAGAACCAAGTACTCGGGAGGAAAAGAGAACGAGAGAGAAACTCCAGGGCGTGTGTCGGCGAGCCCCGGGGCGCCGTAATAGCCGAAACTTTCCGCGAGGGTCTCTGCGAAAGCGCGAATCTCTTTTGCCATTCGGAATTAATCGTCTTGAAAAAACCCATACCCTAATAGCCTTCCATTATATTCGCCCTCTCCCGCAATCGTCAATCGCTCTATTTGATTTCGTATCCGGCTCTCAATGGCGAATAATCTCCGACGATTTTTCCTTATCGCTCGGCTAACAGAACGAGTCTATTCTCTCTTTTTTTGCTCCCCTTTACTTGAATTATAAGCAGATTAAGCGGCGGGAAGTTTTCCTTATAAGGTGATAAAAATTTTCCTTGGAAGAATTCTTGAGAAATACGTAATTTTTCATAGGTTCCTAACGAGGTAGTAAATAAACGTAACTGTCCGTTTTATAGAACGAGAAAAAGAGCGCCGGTGGGAAGGGGAAGCGCCGTAATGGTGATAATAGCGCGGTCAAGAAGATTTACCGTTTTAGGTGTTAGGTATGGTATTTGCAATGAAGAAAAAAAAGGAAAATCCGAGTCGTTAATCGGACTCGAGAAAGCAGAAGTTCCGTAGGATTGTCGGGAGAATCGTTTTTCGAGTGAACAATGAAAACGCGAAGAGAATGGAATATGCCATTGTGGATAAAAATTAACAGTGCTGTAGCGCGTCGCGTTTTGTTCGAGCGTACCGTCAATCGTGTCGATTGCTATTATTCGAATCACATTTTACCTTATTTTCCTCCAATTGCACCCATAACGGATCCTTTGAGAATCTCCGAAAGAAGCAATCGTTTCTAACGATGACGGCTTCCTATCTACTTCTGTATCTAAAGTTGTCTTATTTCGACAGAAAGGACAGCGTTTCGGTCAAATTGCGATTTGTTTCGAATGACTCGATCTCAATTTTCCTTTACGGTCCTCGACGAAGCTCGTGGGAATCGATCGATTCTATCTAACGTCGATTGTCAAGATGTAGGGAGCAAAATTGAGCGCTATGTTCGATATGAAAATTTCTAGCTCGATACGCGAAGCTACGAAAATCGCGAAATCCAAATCAGAGAAATGAGATAAAAATTTCTGAATGACGTAAAGTGGTACTTACGCAATGTCGATATACATTGCGAAATAATCTTATACCGAAAATTTTCAGTTTTTACACTCGTATCCACTCGCATCCGTCGAACCTGCGATGCTACGCCGTTTAGAGGTTTCCGTTCGCTCACCTGGAACATAAAGCAAACAAAACGTTTTACTATCCGTGATCCTATATGAGAAACCGATGAACTTCTGAACCTGGTGTACGTTCGAATTTCCAGTACCTAATTACAGCGATAATTAGATTGCGTGAGCACGCATACCTGTCGATACTCTTTCATCGAATGAAAGTTTCTTTCAATAGCCGCCCTGGAGCTCTTCCATCTTGTCACGAGACAACTATCGTGAGGCTGCAACGCGTTATTACAGTCGGTACTCGCCGATAAGTCTTTGACAAGATAATAACCAGCGGACGCACGAAAACGCGACGTAGCGACAAAAAGGTTACCGCGAACCGCAAACGTTACGTGACATTTACGTATAAAAGTAAATTTAAAAAAAAAGAGTGGGGAGAAAAAACGAGCGGAGGAAGGAGAGGCAGAGTTCTTGCGCAAACGCAAAGCAAATTTATGGCTGTTTCGAATTTTATGATGTTGGCAAATAGCCGTAGACCTCACGCACACGGCATAAAAAAAGCCTCGAGAGCGGTCGTTCCCATCCCTCTCTAATGTCGACCTTCGGTTATAATAATGACGCGAGGGTGGAGCGACTCCTCGTCACGCGTAACGCCGCCAATCTCACGAGTGCTCCGCGCAGCCTTCGCGATTATATTGACGCGGTCGAACCAATTTTCTCGGATAATACCAACTATCAGAGAGCTCTCACCCCTTTCGCCACTCTCCCCATCCCCCAGAAGAAACACACGCCGCGTGACCCCAAATCTTCTCGCTCTCGTACCGAATTCGACCCCTCGCGCTCGCAGAAAGGGGGTATTTATCGATAGCTCGACCCCGGGCAAGGAACGGCAGGAGGCGAGAGAGAGAGAGAGAGAGAGAGAGAGAGAGAGACGGACACTCCGGGTCGACCGGGCCGGAGGCAAAAACCAGAGGAGCCTCCTACGGATGATTCAAGGCGCGAACAGGACCTCGTGAACGCGGGCTCCATTCTACGTACTCGATAAAAAAAGAAGCAAAGAAGAAAACTCTGGCCAGGTCGGGGTAAAGTACACGCGAGGACACAACGCGAGAGACTTTAATCACGCGGCACAAAAGACTCGGCGCGTGCCGAGTGCTTTGTTTGCTCGGTTCGAGGGACGACAACAACTCTTTCTCCCCTCTCCTCTGCGGTAGCTACTTTCCCCTAGCACTCGGTCGCCATTAAATATTAATTAACACTCGGTCAACGCGCGGCTATCAAAGTGTTTTCGAGTTTGACGTATATTCCCTCCCCCGATCGGGGTCGGTTATACTCTCGACGTTTACGAGCCATTTTCGCGTATCGACCGTGCACGAGGTGAATAAATTCCACCTTTCTCGCGGACAAGTGTCCCGGACACAGCCTTGCACCACTGCCCGATTTAATTTCGCATTTCATCCACCTCTCTCTCTCTCGCTCTCTTCTCGACGGAATACGAAGGTGAGTACTTTTTTCTCGCACCTGTGCGCTTTCGAGTACGATCGAGAGAATAATTGAGGTCGAATACTCCTCCCCATTGTTTATCATAGAGGAAAACTCGCGGAGAAATAGTTGTACACTCGTGTTCAACGAGACCCACCTTCACCGGCCCCGTTTGCCCCAGTTCGGACAGCTTGAATTATTACGGGACACGCCCAACAACGCGCTCCTTCCTCCGTCCGTCTTTTTTCCTCTCTCTGTCTCTCTGCCTCTCTCTTTAACTCTCTTCTCTCTTCCCTTTTTTCTACCTCTCTCTCTCTCTCTCTTCTCTCTTCCCTTTTTTCTACCTCTCTCTCTCTCTCTCTCTCTCTCTCTCCTCTCTATCCGCCGTGAGTACCGCACTGTGGAAAGCGAAATGCGTTTTCGTGCCCGACTACCACCAATAATTTAGACACTCGGCCAACCGCGACTTCTCGCGCTTCGTATTTTACCTTTTTCTCCTATTTCTTTCTTCTTTATCCCCACTACCGCTCTCCTCCAATCGTGATTATAGACGCTCTTTACCGTTCGGAGAAACCATCGATTATCGTTCTACCGTGATGATCGATAGACGCGGATTCACGATACCGCTCCGCGAAGGGTTATAATAACCCGAAGAGACGAAGGAAGGCAAAGAGAGCGGGGACGCTACGCGGGGAAAGATCGTCGAAAAAACAAGAATATTATTAGACGATATTTTTGCAGCGGAAGTTTCTCTCGGCTTCTCGGATTTCAGATCGCGCGATATCCCTGAAGGGCTTGTAGCGGTGTTTACGCGAATCGCGAATCCTCCCGCAGCCTCGGTACTCCTCTTTTTCAGCTCAGAGAGATCTCGGCGAGTGTGTGTATGCAGCTGCGTATCGTTGCGGAAATTCTCATCCCGAGCCCCCGGCGAGCCGGATTGCGTCGGTCTTACATTTCGACCGCGGAGCGAATGCCCCCAATTGGCGAACGGTGTATCGGCTTCCGCTCGTCTCGACTGAAAAAAAAATCAGAACCGAGAGCGATCGCTCCGGGTAGAGCATCCTTGCTGAATCTCGCGGTTGGACCTCATCTGCCCTCATTATTTCCCATTACCTACGAAACGCGAGAGATACACCGGAAAAATCAGGCCGGTATTCGTCGATTCTCGCGTGAAACGCGCTCGCTCGTCCATGTAATTGCATCCGGATGGACGTATTTCGCGCTGAAAATCTGATTTTGCGTAGGGTCGATTAACAAACAATAGGGTACTCGATCGGGTGATATTCGAAGCTACTTAGACGACCTCAATTACATTGACAGCCTCTTGCACTTCACCGAGGAGATCGATTTTAAATCTTTGGTAACATGATACAGCTTACGCTATTAATATAATAATAAACTCGATAATGTTGATTACATAGTTGAGCACAATGTATGTATGTGTTCGTATGTTCTTAATTGATTGTACCTATATTATATTTATTGTTGTTTGTATCTTTAGTCGCTTATCGTCGATGCAATATTAAATGTATTAATTCAAAAAAAAAGTATAATCGAGTTTTTCGAATAGGTTTTTTCACGTCGTTAAATTGCACTGGGTAAACTGTCGATTTACGGGGTGCGTTCACGATTCGGGAAAAATCGCGAACCGAGAGGGCTCGTGCCGTAGAGAGGCGAAGTGCCAACGCGTATCTTCGAGAGAGACATGAAAATCAATTCCATATCGGTGAAACCGTGGGATCGAATTTTATGCCATGTCGAATAAAGGGAGAAGAGTCTACTTTTCCAACGCGGAGAGACATCGATGTGGATGCACGAAAGCTGTGGTGATTCGTTCGGTCTTTCGCATGGACGGGGTTTGAAAATGTAAGTATAAAAGAGACGACTTTTAGAATAAAGCCGACCGGCCAAGCTTGAAAATGAGGTAAAAAAACTTCTTCCGTCGGCCGATGACGTTTCACGCGCAGAATGCTCGAGAATTGAAATCGCTCGCGGGACGATCTTTAAGCGTAAATCGCGCTCGCGACGTTCTCTCATTACTGAATATCGCTCCGATATGAGCAAAGAGGAAAAAGAAACTCGGAGAACGCAATCTAAAAATATATTCGACTTCCGCGTATCACTTGATATGTACGATAATTGATTTCTCGATATGCGTTATGAAGAAAATTCATGGACTTGTTAGCGAACGTTGGGAGTAGAGGTGTGTGCACCGGAGGTCGATATTCTATATACATGAAAGAATCGATTAATCGGCGCCCGCGGCGAATCGAGTCGTGTTGTAAGGCGAGCTGGGAGCGAACATGGCATAGGCGAGGGTAACATCGGGGCGAGGAGGAATGCAACCGTGGAATGCGCGCGGATCGGTGCATGAAGTGAATGAGCGTGCATGCGAGGAAGAGAGAGAAGAGAGAGAAGAGAGAGAGAGAGAGAGAGAGAGAGAGAGAGAGAGAGAAAGAGATAAAGCGTGTGGGCGCGTTGTACGCTCACCCCGAGGACGGCAACCGAGAGTAAGAGTAAGAAAGAGAAAGAGAGAGAACAAGAGACATTGCGACGGGGTTAAACGGCTGAACTCGGCGAGTGCCGACGGAGGGTCAAATGCCTAAATTGCCACGTCACGTGGCCCGTAAGACACCGCCACGAAGTCCGAGTTCATGCAACTCCGTTGCATTAACCGTCTCGTACGTTCCCAAAAAAGTACGAGGAGTCACGGGGTGGGTAAACTTTCGACGAAGATGGTAACATTAATATCCGACACGATTGCGTAATTTCTCCCCCGTAAAACGAAAATGTCTCGCGAATCGGATTTCAATTAATTTTCCTCTTTATCGGACGATCGGGTATCCGATGGGACGGCCAATCTATCGTTTGCTTCATCGACGCGTGTAGTATAATTTTAATCGAGCCATTCGCGTTCAATTAAATTTTGTTCCTGCGCTTCCGCCGCATGGCGTTTCATTTTCCGCTCATTTTGGTTAGCCGCGTTGTCAAATAACAAACGTCGCGCTCGAGCGCTGACAAACGGAAAGTACACACGCGGAAGGAGAGAGAGAGAGGGAGAGACAGAGGGAGAGACAGAGAGGAATTTAATTCAATTCCTTGTGTCTTCGAGTCTTGTCAAACTAGCGACTGTCTGGGCGTTCGTCACACGAGGACTGCTTAATGATTCGACAAGGTGCCTCGCTCGCGTCTCCTCTCGGATGTATGTACTTTGTACGCGTCACGATGTCACAGCGAGGCAGGAATTCAACTGCGGAACGAGAGACGAAGGTAGAGAGAGAGAGAGAGAGAGAGAGAGAGAGCTCGTAATTCGAACTTAACGGTAAACGCGGGACACCAGAACTTGAGGAAATACACACGTATGGGTACTTTCCGCGAGCTGCGTATATTCTCTGGGTTCGCGGTGTTTTGTTTTCACAGGATCGCGTGTCACGCACGAGGCAAGAGGTCGTCTAACGCCTTCGGCGCGGACGACGCACTTCGCGAGCGTGCCGCGCGAATTGGACGGCATCGAGAGTCCGGTCGTTGACACCGCGTTATGCGTCTGGCGATGTAAGCTCGCCGATGTCTCGGTCCGTCTCTTCTACGGGGTTAAGAAAATTAGCGCGACGGGCCTCGAGACGGAAGGTTTTTAAATGTCGTTCGTCATCGCGTGAGAAACTGCGACGATAAAATAACCGGGATGACGTTTCGTCACGACGATTTCAAACGACTCGACGATTTCATCTCGGCGAAATTGCAACGACCCGAACGATCGTCCTCGGCGATTTTCCACTTTCCTCTTCCTCGTGCGCGTGGAGACCCGTTACATAGTATACGATAGCGACCGCGCCCACGACACACCGGCGCGTACAGAGCGCCGTATGTATTCACCGACGCTCGAGGACATCGTGCGAATCGCGTTACGCGAAAATATTATCGCTCCGTGCTATACTCGTCTTCACTTCCGCCATGCGCGTGGCCCATTATACGTTTTTCTTATCGAGCTTGTGAAACTCGTAGTTCATTAATTAATTAATATATTGTAATCTAATACAAAAAGTATAGCATAAAATGGTGTCCGAGTAGTACGAAAATATGAGCAGCTCGTGGAACATTGATAAGAGCGCGAGTATACGGGAGTTGTAAATCAAGAAAAATCAGGACAACGTCCGAACGAATATCCGAGTTTAACGTTCGGCCTCGTGATTCCTCGCGTCCCCAAGTTTGACGTATTCAACGTAGCGCGTGAAATTTATATTCCACCCGGATGCATTCCGAGGGCGCAGCCCCGTAACATCCATATATTCTACGCAACTCTAAGCTTCGCGGCGGGCGCTCGGCTCGTCTCGCTCGCTCGGATCCTCCGTCCAGGACGTGTATATCCTCTCGTCGTCTAACTTCGCGAAACCGTACGCGATTACCGTGACGTCCTGTAATTCTCTCCTATTTCTCTCCCGCTTTCGTTCTCGCGACCGAAATCTCGAATACGCCAACTTGGATGGAGATCCGACGCGCCTATTTCGTCGAGTTGTATAATCAGACTCGCGGTATCTCGAATTCACCGTACCTACTTAGCGTTTAGTGTTTACGCGAATTCGTTCGTACGTGTGCGCTCTTCTTACGGGTTTCTATAAAATTTTCTTGGCGGGATTTCGTCGAAAAGAGCGCTGTTCCCCGGAGTCGAGTGTATTTACCGATTGTCCGGCGACACAGGGGACGACAAAGCTCGGCATTACGAGAATTGAAAAGTGGAAAACGAATGAGAGAGAGAGAGAGAGAGAGGCTGTTAACGGGAAAAGAAGGAAACCCCTGATCAAACGAGTGGAGCGAGCGAGTGCACGGCAAAAGGGAGGAAAATTTATTTGCCAAGGAAAAGCCGTGTCTCGAATGTAACACGTATAGAGTACGCTGCGGTACCCGTACGCGAGAGAGGCGTTTCGCCGTGCGGATTTTTATCGCCCTCGCCGCCATTCAACACCGCAGCTCGATTGATGTTGGATTTACCATTTTTATTGGAAGCATGAGAAAAAACCAAAATCGTCTTATATGTGGACAATAATAATCGGAAGGAGAGAAAAAGAATATATCGTCAGAGAAGATTGCTCGTCCAACTCGGACGGGGCAACTCCGAGCCGATGAGATTCATCAGGCCGGGTCACTTCAAAGCGATAGCGTCTCCGGGAAACTTCCCATGGGAAGAGGAACTTAAACAGAGAATGAAGTATGAGAATCGAGAGTATATGTATAGGTGAAAAGCCGGCTATCCTTTGGCAGAATCGGAATAATTCGTTTCCTCCCTTCTGGAATAACCCGGTTGATAAACGAACGACAACGCCGTTGAAAACAACAAAATTTGAATTTTGTTCCGGCGTCTAATTGCGACGCCCCTTAATCGATTTTTTATCTCGATGCGATTGAGAATTTCAGGTGCACGAGTCGATGGGCAAAATTGCGTGCGACTAATTTGAATCCGTTTCAAAAACTCGAGAATACGATAGAAAGAGAGGAGCTGGGGAAGTAAAAGCGCGACTAGGATCGGTAATATCGGTATTTCATACCGCTCGTGACTCGCCCACAAAGGCAATCCTACCGCGAAATTTCATTTCGGCGTTCTTTTCCGCGGGAGGTACTTCGATATACCGTTTCGGTGTCTCCTACCTGCAACACTCTCACCGTTATTGCGTTAGCGGCGAGCACTGGGAAATGGAGTCTCGAACGCTTCGCGAATTCTTCGAACTCTGTGTACCAGTGAACCTCTCGTTGGGCTCGTTCGCTTGTTCCCGTTTAATATAAAGAACCTGTGGTAAGAGGGGTCTTGTGCAAATCAAACTATTCGCGAGCTTTGCGTTCCCAAATCCATTAGTATAGTATAGGACGTGAGGCGCGTAAAACGACTGCGAGACCGGCTACACACAACGTCGCTGGCTCTACCGTTGGTCTATAGTTGTACACGCTCCAGTAACTTCCCAACGACGCCGAAAGCATGACAAACGAGCGAGTCCCGCGATATTAACGCCGTTCTCTCTAACGAGCGGGAGCGAACACGTATTTTGAGATTAGCTACGATGATGGATAAGCGGTGAATGCGCGCCGTTCGTTTGGAAATTTTCGACAACTTGGCCGTGGAGCACTGTGCACCTCGATTGGTTCGAACGTAACGCGAAAGTACGAGCGAATCGATTCGATGCGTCAACGGGACGATTTAACGAGTCCAAATCGAATCGATTCCCGAGTAATTTTTAATTCGTTCCAATTTTAAACGAGTGATTTAATTTACCCGAAACGACGCAACGCGGATATGACAAATCGCGCATTTTATCGATACGGCGGTATAATATTATAAAAGCAAGAGAATCTTCCATTAATTTGAATTTCACTCCCGTCTGTTTCACTTTGACAAAATTATACATTTCGAGTATATATTCGCGGTTGCTGTTTACCCCAGCAAGACTAATATTTGAATTAAAACTTTTAATTAGCAGCATAGAACGATTTTATAATTCAGCCGTTCGGATACTCGGATTCGTTCGTACAACCATCGCGGTGATTTTTAACCCGAAACGAGGTGTTTCGTTACTCATAAATTCGAATATACATATAAAAGCAATCGCGAGTGAATTCTCCGTAAACAGAATCTATGTCGATTGCAATTTCGGTGTCGGCAGAAACTCTACGCACCTCTTCCCAGATCCGTCCCGTATAGCCGAGAGAATTTATTTCAAAAAATAAAAAATATATCCGACGCGTGACGTTCGTCGGCTCGTTTTTCAGACTTTTTCTCTCTCTCTCTCTCCTTCTTTCTCGTACTAGAAGTACGCAAACGCGTATTATACACACATATTTTCTCCCTGTTTATCCCGCACCGAGTATAATGCAGTTTTATTATCTGGCGCACTTACGGGAAGTCAGAGAGGCCGTTTATCTTCCCGGTGGGATCGTTACTTAAATTCGTATGCCTTATTCCTCCTTTTTTCCTCTCCTTTTTCCACCGAGCATGCCTCGGATAAAGAGATTAATTACCGCGCTCGTGGCAAACGATATTTGAAAAACGCACGCGGGGATGGATGAGAGCCGGAAGCGGAGTGTTTGCACGCTCGCGAGAAAATAAATACGCATCTCTCTCTCTCTCTCTCTCTCTCTCTCTCTCTCTCCACCTATCGCGAATTTTATTTACAAAATTATAAACGGGGAAGCGTAAGATATTTCGGCCCGTCGCCTGTATTTATCTGATCGCCGCTACGTGAGAGATTTTTCCTCGGGCAAACTGGAAATCGGGCTAGCGCACCCAATTTCGCAAAGATTATATTTTGTGGCGCGTGACGCGAATTCGCGTGGACGTTCCTGATCCAGATCGTAGGTGACAATAACGTCGCCGTTGACACAGACGTTCGAGAGTTTTCGTTTTTGATACGAGGAATATAGCGAAATAGAAATCGGCTGCGTGTGTTGTGGGAATGTGTAATACGAAAGGAGCGACAAGAGAATCTTACAATTTCGTGGACGATGTTTCTCATAGTTCGCGACGTCCCTATTGTACGAACCTCATTGATGAGTACAGAAAAGGACGAATTCCCGTGTAACGAAGGCAATTAGCGTTTACTGCCGCATAACGTTTTATCGCGGTTGAATATACAATATGGCGTAAGGGTCGCAAAATCATTCCACGAGCGTAGCAAAAATTTTTATTGCGCACCGGTGAGCTGCGAAACTGGAAGAGGAGCGGCCTGTGTGCGCGCACGGGCCGTTAAGTTTCTAAATTTCAGCGGGGCGAGGGCAACGGCGCGTCTGGGCCATCGTAATTCAGCGAGGTTAATGGCTCCTGGCCCGTTCCGTGCTGCAACATTGTAATTTTATTCGAGGGATTGCGCGACGACTCTCGAGATGCCATCGGCACGGCGAGAACGCCTTTGGAAAATCGTGACTTAATGTCTTCTCTGATAACGTTTTAGAGCGACATCGTCCTCTCTCGGTAATTATCGCCACGATTGGTCCAATCTCCTCCCGGACGATGAAAGCGGAAATTGATCGACAAAATGCGGAGCTTGTGAAATCTTCTATATCGACTATTGGCGCAAAACTCTCGATTCGAGTAATAATCGTCGAGTGGTGAAACAATTTCAATCTCCCGCAGCGACTCCTTTGTCACGAAAAATCGATAAGCATCTCCGAAACTCCCAGAATAAATGTTCTTCTTTCTCGAATTATCGAGTATCTTTTCGTCGCAGGTTGTTTCGAGATAACTCGTTTAGCCGCGCCAGTAACGAGCCCTGACGTATGTCAATATATTTCGAGATAAGTAGCGACCAAGTTTTTCGCAAACTTCCACGCGGTATATACCCGCGCTTCTCGCGCGAACGAAGCGGTTAACATTTTATAAGCCGGGACACAGTAAAATCTTTACGAAGATTCTTGGCGCGGCCGTCATTTCTCGGGTCGCCGTGTGGAGCGAAGGAGCTGGAGGTAAGAAAAAAAGGAATACTCTGGAAAATCGTAAAGTCGATAACGACGTCCAAACGGGTACACCCTGCGACGCTCGGTTGACTTCACCTGCGCAACGAGAACGATGAATCTCGCCGAGTGCGTAGTTTCCGACGAACCTTTCGAATCGGGGTGCGAGACGCGGAGGTAGCGTAAAGCGTAACTGGAGGGAGGAGAGGGGTCGCTCGAAACTAATCGTGAGCGAAAATAACAACAGCGGCGTGTATTGTCACCGAAGAAAGCGTAGGAAGGTCGGAAAAAATTCCCACCACCGGACACACGATACGAGAGGTCCGCTCGAGCGCGCATAAAACTGTCCAACTGATAATAACCGTCCGGGTTTTTCGTACGAGACAACCTCATATCCACCTCGTTATACACTCCCCGTGCGCGGTATTGCGAGAGCTAAGTACTATGGCTTTTTGCCTCGGCCCGCGACAGCCATAACAGCGACTCGTCCCCTTCCGACGAAGAAACAAAAGAAAAACGAGCGGAAAACGAGGGAAAATAATTAAAGTAAGAGAAACAGTCGACCGGAAAAAGAAACTCCGGATCGAGACGGCGCGAGATTAGCGGATGGATGGCGTGGTTAATCACTTTTATAAATTTAATTTTAATCGCTATTAAGATTTCCGCGAGACGCTTCCGCCTAGCTCGAGAACTTATTAACCTCGGACTTGGTAGACGGTATGCTCCCTAACCAAAGCGCCGCCTCCTTCCACTCTCGCGTCGCTATGTCGTCTTTTCTTCTCGCTAAAAGGAGCAACGATTTTAATCGGAGCCGAGATTTACGCAGCCTCGGGTCGACCACTCTCGTTTCTTTATTTTTATCTCCGGCGAGAGTTCGTTTACTCCCGCCACGTTATCGCCACGACGAATCGCAAAATTGATATCGCGTCAGGGGTTGGTCGTCACGAAACACATTAATCACGACCTCTCTCCCGCTCTCTCATTCGCCTCTCCCCGGTGATTAATTTCCCTTCGACGAACTTTCGGGATATTAATAATAAGCCGTTCTCCCTTTCGCGGCTTTGGCCAACGGACTCGCCGAATTACGGATTCTCGCGCTCATATTTACCGCGATAGTTTTCAAGTTCAACTGTGAGTAAACGGCGAGTACGAGGCTCGAGATGGGAGCGCGACAAAAGACTGGCGTATTTGGCTCAAGACGTTCTTTCGCGAATCGCTCTTCGCTCCGTGCCGGCTCATTGTCGCGACCCGACGACCCAATTTCCTTAATGAGACCGTCGTTGAAAGAACCCCTCGTGCGTCGTGCGGGCCAAATAACTCCGTTCCGCGTCGGAAGGATAGATAAGACGACCTTGCCTCTCCCATCGGCTTATTTCGACTTCGTCGCGTCTTCCATTTTTGCCTCCTCTCGCACCCACAGTGTTAACTAGTCAACCGTCTTTATTTTGTGCCGTAAGAAAAAGTTCTCACTTTTTTTATAACAAATATTTTCGTTATAAGCAGTCGACTGGTTAAACTAATTACGTTCACGTCGAGCTGGATTAATTGAAATTCAAATTCACTCTCGCAGCTAGCGGTCGAGACAATATCCGCAGTTGGGCGCGACCCGCGACGGGAATTTCGCCGCGAATGAGCGATTGCGCGGCTCGCGGATGGAAATTGGATCGTCCGTTCGCGATTGTACCGTCAAACGTCGGAATCCGAGCGCGTCAACCGTCTTCGCGGCAAAACACGTCGTTGGCCCGGGATGCGGATACGGCGGAAACGGCGGAACGCGAATGTCTGGTATTCGGTCTGGACGCTCGCCAAGTTTCTTGCAGGGTCGAGGACAGGCCAGAAATATCGGTAGACAGGGAGATTAGTAAATATATTACCGGTGCTCGTTGCCCCCGCTTCGAGAGCATCCACTAGACGCCATCAATAATGGAAATATCGAGCCCGCGATCTCCAGACTAACCTTCCACTCGGTTTATTTTCGAATTCGGATCGTCGGGTTGATTTTGGTTACGCTTCGTGACGCGAAATTTCGTCGCTTTTCTTTTTTTCTCGCTCTTCGAGTCGCGCTCGCGTCCGGTGACCTTGAACGGGCCGACGTCGGGCGCAAAGACGAGCGAAGGAGAGGAAGAAACCAATTAGAGGGAAGAGCGCCGCTGGATTCCGAGGACTTCGACCACCGCCGAACCAATCGGACGCCCAACTAACTAGATTTCAGATGAAAGGAACCGCTCCCGTCCGGCTAGAGCGAAATTCTCTCCCCCTCTTCTCCGTGACTGTATTCGTGTAATAAGCGCCAAGTAATAACACCGCGCGCGAGTCTCGTATCCCAAAAAGAAAACGTTCGGAACTTTTCGACTGTATTGTTTCAATTAAATCAAAAGTGGGATAGAAAGTATCCGCGAAAATGGCGAAACTACGGAGTGGCTAGACGGTTATAATCGAAAATGCGTTCATGAATCATCGCTCGGCACGAGTAAACGCTTGTAAATTTTTTATCCGTCTCGCTCGTGAATCGTCGCTGTTGCTTTGTACGCGGACGCCCACGTCTCGTGATCCGTAAGGGAGGGCGGAAACTGGAACGGCGACTGGATGTTATGTCACTCGGGACGGAGAATACGTCTTACCTTACGCGAGCGAGATTATTAAGGCCCATCAGAAAAGCCGCTCATTGTCGCCCCTTATAAATAGCCAAACGAGTTAATAAACTAGACAATTACGAGGAATTACGATAGCGGTGGGCGATGGCGAACCGACGATTGCATATACGAAACCGATCTTACGCCAGAGCTATTCGACTGCATTGTCCGCGAAACAAAAATCGTCCGTGAAGCCCTGCTTAACTTTTCGACACGCGACACGCTTGTGATTTGTAACAATGGGATTGCTCCTCGCTTCATTACAATCTGAGCGTATTAAGCTGGCAATAACACCCGTTGCCCTACCTCGCGAACAATGCAAATCGATAAAGTTAACGAGACATCCCAATTATCGACGCTCGAGCGTTATTCGTATTTTCTCTTTCGAATTTCACCGGTCTCGATTCTCTCGTGGCACGCTTATCGCGATCTTTCGCAAAAACGATGCGAAATGAAAATACGTTGCGTGTACTGATGATTTACAATGCGTAAATCCAGAATACATAACGAGTAAGAAAAATCATTGCAATTTATCCAGCTGATAAATACTCGATGAAATTAAAAATCGAACAACGCAATGAGAGAAGACTCTTAACTAAATCTACAATTTTAATGGTACGTGTGATAATTTTAGACCATCTTGTAAACGGATTTACGACACGAGCGTAACCAGAACATAAATTTCTGTGAATCTGGCCGAATGATTGACGCACCGTGTATGTGTTAATGAAGCGCACCAAGCGTCGTAAAATCGACGTCTCAATGAACCAAACGGTGCAAACAAAAGGCGTAATCCTACATACGAAAGGGTACGATAAATCTCGATTGAATCTCGTACTACTGATTTTACGATGCGATAATAACGAACGACGCGTTATCGATTTCCTTCCGCCTACTCCGTTCGTCGCGGCCGTGGGACGTCGGGAATAAAAAATTATTTACAGCCGTCTGTTTTCCGTGGATCGTTACACGAGTCCAGGAGTCACGGTGATTTCGTAATTGCATCGTAGCTGCACGTGAAATTTACATACTATTCGAAAAATTAAGGCAACGCTCGTCATTTTCAAACAGTTGTATTTTGACTGAAAATGATTCTTAGCCGAGAAAAAAATCATTCGTTCGTTCATTGTTCATTTTTTTTTTCATTTGAAAATAATTGTTACCTCGATCTCTTAAGGAGTGATGTAGAGCCGATATATTACATCTCGGAAAATTCAAAATCGTCTGGATGCGTCGTAACGGGGCGCTCTTGTGATTCTCTCGAGGAGGATGGCCCTCGTGGAGCCACTGATCGCGCCAACAAAGACGGCCTCCTTAAACGCGTTAGTATCGCAAGCACCGCGTCGTGCCGCGTGCGCGTTGTTAGCGAAGAGGAGACACTATACACGAGAGAACCTGAGAGACCGAGCAAAGAACGAAGAGAGAGAGAGAGAGAGAGAGAGGCGAGAGCGAGAACCCGAGAAATGAATTGACCCTTTGATCCTCTAACTCCTACGTGACGTCCGCGAGACGTGACTCCCTCGGAAAGCAATCTTTGCAGCCCCCCTCGTCTCCACGAACACGTTGAACAGCCGAGAGAAACAAGCTCGAATCGAACCGTCGCTACCGTCCTCGTTACGCCCGCAACGAGATTACCGGGCGCCGTCATAAACGAGTTAATTAATTAACTCCTCGGAGTGGCTCGTTTATTGGAGTTTATCGGGAAACGGTTTCGTGGAAAGAGAGAGAGAAAGAGAGAGAGAGAGAGAGAGAGAGAGAAGCTTTGGTTCCGGTAACCGAATGACTCGGCATTGTTGCCCGCTCCTTCTCCTTTGTCTCGGGCGCGTTCATCCACGGCGAAGGTGGTTCCATTACGATCGGCTACGTCGTCTAACCTCGCGCGGGTTATACGGCCATGGAAATCGTATAAGGCAAGGCTGTCCGCGCAACCCCCGCGCTCTCGTGGGACGACGAGGAGAGAGAACTCTTTGCTTCTCGTTCTCTCTCGAGAACGCCTCGACTTATTTTCGAATGACGTCGATTTTCTCGCACCAAACGACGAGTGCATGACCGAACGACCGAGGGCAATAAAACACAGCGATAGAACGCCTTTGTGCCAGTTTGCCTCGC
>NCVS01001798.1:0-21915 GCA_003055095.1 Goniozus legneri | reverse complement strand
ATCTCATTTGATACATATGGTGAGTCGATGGAAATGTTTCAAGAATGTGAAACATAGCTGATTGGATAAAATGTTTTCCCTGTTATGTTCCTCAATGCTTTATCCAAGGAAATGACCTCTTGACATGTTTCACTCATCGATAAGTATTCTGTTTGACACGTTGATAACGTTACGTACGTCTGCTTGTGGCTTCTCCAGCCGATTAGATCTCCATACAATCGGATGGCGTAGCCACTCGTCGAAGTTGAGTCTTCATTGTTTCTGAAACTTGCATCCGTGTAGACTTCTAATAAGTATCGGAATACTCTTTTCACCCCTTTTATATTGTAGGGATTATACAGTGAAATAGGAAAGAGAAAAGCACTGACGGTTTACTTAATAAAATAGTAAGTCTGTATTTAGTTCGAAACTTAAAACGCGGGTCGAGTTGCAGTCTAAACAATTCGATAAGCTCTTCCTAATTGTCGGCTAGTTTTCTCGGCGGACGAGCAACGACTCTCTCGACTACTTGATTTCGAATTTCGATTACGCTGTTCATATTTTTTCATCGTAAGTCACCTAATACAAATATTACAGTCGAGTACATTGAGTCGAGTACAAGTTGATACGGCCGATAATTTGTAGTAGAAAAGAATAGATATAATATTAAACAAGTACAAAAGAGATCGATCCGGCTCGAAGGATCCAAAAATGTTTCAAATCAATAATAATCTGGTTCAAAAGAATAGAAAGGAAACCGAGGATAAGAGATGCTAAGTAGAAAAATAACCGAGAGTGTCACTTTGGAAATGACAGAAGGAAAACCGAGGTTGAGGTAATCTAAGAAAAATCATTTTGGAAAACCAGATAAAGAGATGAACCGTAGATAGAAACCGTAATAATGATCAGCTGATTATAAATTAAGATTGTTACGAAGGGTAACAGCGAGAATTTAGTTGAATGCGTCCGCTCTATTTGAACTTCTGCGAAGAAAAGTGAGCTAAGTTCGAGGAAACATTGTTATGTTTCCCCGAATCCAAACCATAACAGCAGAAAAAACCAAAACATCAACACGGAGACTCCGTGTTGATGATCGAAATTGCCTCGAAATAAGAAAATTATCTTCCGAATAATTTTCAAAAAGAATCGATCCGATATAATGCAAACCAAGAAACTTTCAAAAAAATTCCAAAAGCAAAAAATATGTAGAATAATTTTCCGCGTCGAATGACACGAGAAAACCCAAAATCCGCCGTGTTACAATAATACACAACCGAACTTGTACCGAGCGCGTTAGAGAGAGAGCGCAATACAAACACTCTCTCTCACATCTGATCGGACTTAGAATTAAAACCACTGATAGAGGTAACCGCCAGGAGGAACAAGGACAAAGAATATATATTCAGGATATTAATTCAAGAAACTCGGTAGAGTTTCGTGCCGGATATAGTACAGTGTGAAGTACGAATGTACGGAGCAGAGTGCTTAGGTATGAAAGGCAAAGAGTTATATTTAATAATCATCGAAATATTACTACTGAATATAATATTGACTTATGTGTATGTATGGATTCTGCAGAGTCTGAAACACCGACAAGATTACTGACGAAAGCAAAAAAATTATTACTTAAAGACAATGAAGATATTTCAGGAACTGCTGGAATAGCTAGAGTGATTACAGTTAAAATAGGCGCAAAGATAATGACTAGAAGGAATATTGACGTGACTTTGGGACTAGTGAATGGTACAATAGCAACCATTGTGTCATTTTCTATAAGTACGATATGGAAAATGGAAGTAATGAACTTGAAGTGGAGAGCATGAAAATAAAACTTCAAAATGGTTGAACGACTGGAATTCAAATTTCAAATTATGGAGATTATTTTTATTATAAGACGACAATTTCCTATATGCCTTAGTTATGGCATTACCATTCATAAAAGTCAAGGATTAAGTCTGGAAAATGCAGTCATTGATATCGGCAATAGTGTGTTTGCTGATGGACAAGTTTATGTAGCTCTATCGCCATTAGTTTCATTGGACGGCTTACATTTGATCAATTTCGATCCACGAAAAATATAAACAGATGAAGAAGCTTTTGTAGAGTATAATAGACTTAGATTGAAATATCGCCCAGATTTGCAACAAATGATTAAATACAATCGTAGACGTATTAAAAAAGTCGAAGACGATATTTGGGCAGTTCATCGAAATGTCATCGAATGCCAAACTGAAAATATACCGATGGAAGCGACGGATATGATTCATGGCGGATACTCGGTTTACCCGACAGTGATTACGTATCTTGTTATGCCAATGTCGTAATTTAATGTCTATTCAACAATCAGATAATAACATATACAAAGCGCGAACAGCAAGATGCGAGTGAATTCATGGCTCATTTGATTTAAAAATGCGACTGTATCGCACATGTAATCGATCATGAATTAACAGTCGAGAGTACATGTAATAATTGCAAATACACATCGACAGACACTCAACAAAATTTCATACTTATTTTACCGTTGTCGCCTCATAATAAGAAGAGCTGTTCATTACAAGATCTACTCAACAATTATTTCCAACGTCGAAAAAAATTCCAACACATATGTTCAAATTGTAATAATAACATATGTTTTGAAACGACGTCTATTGGAAAAGTAAGTAAAAATTTTGTAATACAACTACAGTTGCTGCAAGTTACACGGGGACAGGTGCAGAAAATAACAAATGTAAATTTAAAAGGTGTAACTACGTCGGTCATTACTATTTGCGACAGCCACTTCAAAGTTAAGAGTGCAATATTCCATCATGGAAATACACCACAATGTGATCATTATACTTGTATCATTAGAGAAGAAAATTCATGGATCGCAATTAATGATAAGCAAGTTACCAAAACAACCTGGCCCAGAAATTCAAAAGAGGCATAGATATTTTTCCTCGAACAAGTATGAATCAAACCACACAGACTTACTTTTAATATATTGTTGCAGAATCAATTGCAATAGCGCCAATTTCATGCATAATCCGTAAAAGAGGAATAAACCATCCCAATATGATCGACTTTTAACTCCGCTAATACCGGTCCCAAGCCCGGATGAGAAAGGAGGAGGGGGTTTGTAGTTTCTACTTAACAAATAGGTCCATTTTGTTGTTTGCTAGTAATATTTCCTAATATTATTTTTAAATGTAATAAATGCCTCATGAAAAATAACATTCGATAACTTTTGAAACACATGAAAAACTTGTGCCTGATCAAAGGATTTTTTTTTTTTATTAATTTCGATTTTTTTCAAATTTCTGTCAAGTTAAGTCAAAACCATACTTCACGATACCATGTTTTTACTTTTATAAAATAAAATAATTTACTAGCAAAAAAACTTATTCAAAGTTGTCATTTTTTCACGTCTTTCACTACACCTAACCCTTTAAGAAAATAAACTGCATAATGACTATATCTATAGGTAAAATGACATTCGAACGACTTGTTTAAAATTTAAACGACATGCATTTTTTTGTAAAAGAAATAAGAATTTTCATTTGAAAATGAAAATTCGCACATATAAATAATATTTGACACAGCATCAATGATGATTTCATCAAGCGTTCTTCCCTTTTCAACCATACATTCTTGTTTTTTTCCAAATGTGAGCCCATAATTTGTAAGTCTCATTAGTGATGCCGTTGTCCAAGAAGGATTCAACAAATTTCAAGCCATCACTTTCACTATCGAATACTGATTTTTTGAAAGATTCGAATACGCATCTAGCTACTACTATCTGAATTGAAGTATCGGAACCGCAGGTATTTTTCACAATAAATTATCTCTTTAGATCTTCTACAGCCGGACGACGATTTCCATTTATAAAAATACCAACACTTAAATTTTTTTGCGAAACATCCCAATCGGGGTAAGAATCTAAATATGTTCTTCTCTTAACTGTTGAAGAATTATTTTTATGCCTACAATTTTGTTCAATAGATAATTTGCTTATATCTTTCAACGTTTTTGTAGGTATCGAGAATTTGAAATTTGACTGAGCTCTATCGTTTTCTCCGAATTCGGGTTCAAGATCTTGTCTTGTCTTGATCATGACAATTCTTGATCTTGTTCAAGAATTTAGATATACCGTCTACGATGTAAGCAATAATTTTTAAAACATTCGACGAATTTTCTATATAATTCATATAAATATTCTGTATATTCTTCGGATTTAATTTGATTCGAATATTTCAGATTATCGTGTTTGTTCAAGCGAAACAGTTTTTGCTTGTTATTCGTAACTCGGCGGCACTGTTGATAGTGCGTTCTCGCTCACTCTCGCTAGCACGGCACAGTGTTTGTGCGCGCTCTCGCTCTAACTCACAGGAGCGCTCGGCTTCGAGCTCCGGCGATCGGAGCTCAGCTGATCGCTTGTCACTTTGCTCGAATCGTTGTACCGATCGGACGTACTTTTCACGCTCCCTAATCTTAACGGCTCTTTTGTCTATTTGACATTAATATCTGAAGCAGTATTTCGCTCTTTATCTCATCTCACTCTGATATAATGATATATTTAATATTATTATATAATTTCCATTATTATTTTGCTCTTCTCCTTTTTACCTTGATACCCTTACCCTGCTCTTCCTTTCTGCTACATTAAACGTAGCACTCTAGTTTATCCTTGCTCTTCTTTTTAACCTTCTTTTTCTGCTCTCGTTTGTTTCTTTCACAGGTTTTTATTTTTATAAAAACTTACTTTCATTTGTTTCGATAAATTCGAAACAGAGGTGCCAGATAAATAATTTTTAGAAGATATTATATTCTATTTTAAAGCAATGAGAGGAACGGATAATGAGACGCTATTTTGATACAATGTAATAAATATATTCGATTTTTTGATGATTTACATTATCGTCGCTCTTATAGTGGACTATTTTTCTTCACTATTTGAGGTTAAGAATTTTTCTTTTAAATATACAGGTCTGGTGTTTTTAGACTATTACATGTATTTTATTAATTTTTAAGTTAGTCATACAATATTACAATAATTATTCATGCTTTATAAACAACTGTTACATTTTAATGGCACTCTTCGTTGTCTTGTGAAGCGCTCTTCCTGGAAAATTATTCCGTTACAATTTTCGCATTGCAAGAGTGTATCTCTTGGTTTGGCTGGATCATTTTTTAGCCTTATCATATGCAGAACTATTTAAAGGATATTAACGAAAGTGTAAATTTTTTTTACTATTTGTAATGCGTATCGATTTACTTATTTGTCCTTGTTTTTAAATCATACGTGAACTGTTCATAGACGAATCGATGGTAAGGAGATTACCAAAATGTACCATATTCTCGCTGAAATCTGTTTTGCAGCAAAAGGTATTCTACCTATAAAGTTGTATCTCTTGGTTTGGCTGGATCATCTGCGATTCAATATGTACAATATTATTAGTTAATTATATAATTAATTAATAATTATTTTGCATGTATTTTCATTACTCACTACATGTTCCACATGCAATGCATGGGAATATGCACTCTCCCAGTACTTGTTTTGTGCAAGCTTGTTCTTTTAATTGTCCTAGTGAAATATAATGTACTTTATGGCCCTTTTTACTTCGTTTATCGTGTCCTGTGCCTATGGTTTCTCGTTATTATGTACAGTATTCACTTCCAACAATCCACTGTTGAACAACAAAACAATAAAACAATAAAACTTGTAAAATACATACCGATAATTGAGCAGATTCACCAAGCAAAGTACCAGACTCGCTATTAACATCGTCGTTCGCCTAAAAAAAACATACTTACTTACATATAATTAAAAATTAAAAAAAAACAATAACATCACAAAATTCCATTAATTATTTTAAAGAGAATGTGGAATTACACAAAAGACGCTTGTGGGGTATATGAATTTAATCATTTGTTTCACTGTAGTCTCATTCAAAAAGGTTTCTGACTCTTCGAAAATGATGTATTTGGCTCAGCTCAGAGCTTTCAACAATGTTATATAAATTACGTAACCGATTTGTAATTGTCGCGGCATAATTGTAAATTTTAAATGGTTTTAAGTTTATATATTTTGAATTCGTTTCGCGTAATAAAATTTTGTATCAACATTGTTATGATGATGTCTGTCGGTAGTGGTTGGTATTCGTTTTTAACGATCGTGTAATTTTATTCAGTGTGGTCGTCGGATGGCGTTTATAATAATTATTTTTTATTATGATTACTACGTTTGAGGGTGAAACTTGTCCTTATTTGCTTGTTGTCCTTTCTCGTCAAATGTTACACCGTTTGGATTAAATTTTAGTTAATTTTAAACATTATCGTTGTTTTTAATTGTCAATTCAAATTCTAAATCCTAATAGCTGAGAGAGAGTGTTTGTATTGAGCTCTCTTTCTCTCTAGAGCGTTCGGTACAAGTTCAGTACGAGTCAATGTTCGGCCTTGGATACGCCGAACATTGTATGTTACAATTATACGGCGGATTTTGGATTTTCTCGTGTCATATACATTGTTTATTATTGGAGTTTCCTCGAAAGCACGGAGACTCCGTGTCGATATTTTGGTTTCTCTGACGTTCGGTCTGGATTCGGGGAAACAACAATGTTTTCTCGAACTTAGCTCACTTTTCGTAGAAGAGTGACTTTTGTGGAATGCATTTTCGGATTAACTCCTGTTTCATATTTTAAACCTTCTTTTTAAATTTTCGGTTTCAAATTCAGTATTGAAATACATAGTTTATATCCCAAATCTGAATTACCTATTACCCGGTTTTACTCCTTCCGTCACATCAAACGTGACACTCTTGTGCATCGGTTTTCCTCGTTCGATTGCTCTCCCGGTTTTTCCCTTCGGTTCCTCGTTTCTTTATACTGATTATTTCATTCTTTTACCGCATTTGTTTGAACCAGATTCTACTCATTTACAAAACACGTTCAATGGATGTAACAGCATCAAGTAATCTTGACGAAATTGATTTTCACATTTATGATGAACTGCAGAAGCTTTTCTAAGTATGGGAGGACTCACTAATCCGGTTCCTTTGAGGGCAGGAAATGAAAAATATAAACTGCTTCTTTATATAATTAGATACTCAATTAACATGAATAGATCCTTAATATGATACACACAGATCGTCACGTGGATGCCGAATATGTACAGAAAGGGTTAAACAAAGTAATATTGCCAGCAACGAATTACGCCAAGCAACAGAAAAAGAAACGAAGCTGATACATATGTGCCACCGAGTTGTGACGCCTACCAGATGTAACAGATAAAACGATTTTTGGCACTGCATACGAGCATCAATAATATAATTTACAAACATTAAAATGCACCATCCATGGTCAGGGTCTTTTCTGAGTTCTTGAAGGCAAATTTCGAATATTCTGTCTTTCTGCTCGAGGAATCGTAATGTTGTTTTCAATATCAATTGGCGAGGCATCTGTATTTTTCATGATAAATTTATAATTTTAATGTATATGTAAAGTCGTATATGTTTATTGATTAATAGGTTCAGTTTGGCTTATTTTGAACGATTTCAGCTAGTCGATATTTGTTCTTGTATATGAATGTTCTTATATACTCAATTCTTTTCGGCCACGGGCGGTATTTGGGGTACATGTATGTTATTATGTGGTTTAGACTGGTATTTAATTGGTATATAATTAAAATATTTCGTTAATTTTTGGTAAAGACCGATTATATAGTTACAAAAATTAGTTACAAGATTGAAAAAGTCTATTAGACATTTATACGCCGATGATGGACTACAAGCATAGTGTACGCTCTCCTATAAATTAAAAATGATATTTTGTTAGTACGAAATGTTTGAATTTCGTAATAATCATTAAATTGAACTCACTTCAATGAGAGGCTGTACGATATTAAAGAAATTGGTGGTGAAATCTGCTTTTATTAAATTAAAGTATTGAGTTCTATAATAGCTCTGATAAGCTTCGTTCTAAGGAGAGCAATATTCTACTTCCAGAGGATGCGGAAGAATTGGCGAATCGCTCCGCAGCTTCGGAACGTCTGCAATCGCGGCTGCGGTCAGCAACTCACCCGGCCACACACACATTTCGTATAATTATATAGTTACATAATTGATATCATTATTAAATTGTGTTAATATAACAGGAAATTTGATTCATTATTCAATTTGTAAATAAATTAAAGACAAAATAGATATACATACATTTCAATAAATTAATACATGTACAATTTAATAACACAAAATATACATATTCAAATAAATTAATGAAAATATATATATATACAATTTAATAAATTAATATATATACATATACAATTTTGAAAAAAATATATATGTACAATTAATAAAATTATTAAATTAAAAATAAATCGTAAATTTCTTGTGATACTAACAACAATTTTAGTAATAATATTAAAAATAAAATTTGTGATTCCAATTTTTTTAATAATAGGTAACGGGAATTAAGGTATGGGCATTACTCGGAGTCTAAATCCCCGAACAAATTCAAAGTTGTTCGCGGTCTCTTATTTCATTTATATATATTTTCGGATGTCATTAGGGATAAATGTGCAACACCGACATCCATGTCTTGAGCTCCTTCTCCTCTTGCCTGCATGTCTGGTTTCACCACACAGTTGCTGCTCACACTAACTGCTGATAATTTATTTTTTTTTTTAGTTTTTACATCTGATAAAGTGGAAAAAGTTCTCTCTGCTTCGGCGTTGGAAATCGGTAAGCATCCGATTGCAGCCAACAATTGCCAAAGATATGAAAAAGTTGCTTTCGCGGCCGAATTTTTTAGTAAAATCTTTTTCCACACATTATCAAAATTATTAGCAGCTAAAAGATCTATCTCTTCGAAAGTTAATTCATTTGTTAATTGCAGCCGTTCTGTGTGTAATCCATCTTCATCAAAACCGCAAATTCTTCTCGCTACGTAACTTACATCTGTAAATGTTACTTCTCTTCCTGAAATATATGTATAATGCGTTTTCAGCTGTAAATACATTTAATTTTTCTAAAACTTGATCTTCTAGTGGTAACCGCGCACGAATCTCCTCCGCGGCCGTAATATAGAAATTCAGGAAGTTGCTCTTGACGGTTTCGACTATTTTTTCTCCATCACCTGTGAGGTCTGAAAGGAAATCCTCGCATTCGTCACCTGCATAAACCTCTAAAACTGGTTTTTGAACGGAGGGATTTCGAAAAATCATCCCTCCGTTCTATTTATAAATTTGTTTTTACTAATTTTTTACTGAATTCTCAGAGCAAGCACATTGAACTTTTAAGCAGGTCGTGGATCTTTGTGTCCCGGCTTTGGAATGTCCTATTGAATGTATTTATCGGCATTAATGCCTCTTTTAAAAATAAAAAATATGCTTTTATTTCAGGACATTCCAGTTATACCCAAAATTCTTCTGCTGCCTTCGATTTGTCGGATACAGCTATTTCACGAAAAAATGAAATTAAAATATCCCAATTTTCCAGCATGGTCTCAATACACGCATGACGGGATAGCCATCTTGTATCCGCAAATCGATGTATTGCTCGATAAGACCCCGGTTGCGCTTCTTGATGGTTTCTAAATATAGAAGCTCTTTTGCCTGATTGATGAATATAGTTGGGAATTCCCCGGAGCAACTCTTTGACATAAGGGATCTCATTCGATGCCGCATGGGCTATAAGGGCAGCAGTATGGCATGGCCTCAGTAAAGTTATTAATTAACCCCCGCAACGTTCATTGAATTTATTTTTGACACTATTATATCTCCCGACCATCACACTGACATTGTCGCTAAATAATGTAACGATATTTTGAAACGAAATACCATGTTTCTACATGGTATTCCTCAGTGTTTCTCAACGCTGCAGTCACTCGCGACGTATTTGACTAAAAAAGTCATCCATTTATTTCATATGTTATGTCGGTGGTTTTGTCTATGTAGATTGAAAATTTATTTTCTCTTATAATGGAGACTACCGATTCTGTTTGACGCGCCGAGACAACATTATCCAGGACACGGGAAAATTTTGTTCGGCCCACCGACATGTTCTGCAAGACGAGAGGATCTTTACCTATAAATTTAAAAAATTCTAAAATTTTTTCAGCCGCTCTATAATTAATTCCTAGTTCGACGGTTAGGGATGAGAAAAATCTGTATATGTTGTCTGGTACTTGGCGTATCCATATTTTATACTCCTCATGCTCAAGCCATTGCAGGGCGAACTTTGTCTTCGTTGCGAGGGTATTTCCACGAGCTGCCACTTTTATAATAAATTTTATAAAATATCAGTATCGAGTATATATCGATAATTGGATTATGCTCTTGCTCGTGTGATTTCTCAAATGATTTTTTGTGTACTTCAATTTGTTATGTTCATGAGCAACGTTTGTGTTGTCAAAATTGACATAAGCGAGTGACAGTTTTTCTGTTGTTATTGACTTCGACTTCATCGTTACTTTATGATTACTAAGTAATAGTCTTCATAATGTACGTAATAATTGATTTCTTATTCATTTATTCATTTTATTTTATAAGTTTATTCATGTTTTTTTGTTCACAACATGTGAATTAAAAATGAATAGTTTCGGAAATATAATTGGGAAAAACAAATAAATGAATAATGAAATTTTGTTTGGGTCTTTCCTAAGCATTTCTATTATAATCAAGCATAATATAAATTACGACAAAAGAAGACTAATAATTTAATATGTTATTATTCATATTATTGTTTTTAATTTATCTCAGTCTTTATCTCTAATATTTTCGATCTATATGAAATCCCATTAAAGAGATTCCTTTATCGAAACCATTTAAAAACACATTTTCTAGTTTGAGGAATTAAATGAATAATTTCTAAAATCAAATACAATTTTCAAAGAATTTAATCTTCAAAATTTTCTGTAAACGGTGTAGGTCGCTCATATGGAACGTTTTTCCATGTTTAGTAGTAGCTCATAATATTGAACGGATGTATTAGTACGTGCGTGTGCTTTATCATTCGATGGAGCTGTTGATAGCGCGTACTCACTCTATTTCATTACCGCTTGTGTTTACATTGGTACTCACTCTAACTAAGAAACTTGCCCGAGTTTCAACTACAATATTTAATTAATTCTATCCTTAGTGATGAATTTCAGAAAATGAAATGGTTATAATTTTTTTATTTATTTTTTTAAGCCATTATCTCTTTTTTCTCTTCCTCACGCTAAAAAGTTCATTTCTCTCCTTGGGTACACTTGTTCTTTGCTCTTGCTCATAATAAATTGTAATTATTTGAACACATCAACTTTTTAAAGGAAAAACATGATGCTTTATATAGATCTTTTTAAAAGAAATACTTTGGCTAGAGACGACATTTTTGATAAAATCCATATTTTCAATGATATCAAGGAAAAATTGTAATGAATAAATAATAAAATTATAAATACTCGTCAAGTGTTACTCTTAGCGAAAAAAACAAAAACCTTTTTTGTAGATGAAAGTAAGAGCAATATTTTTGCTAAGAACAATATTTTTCATAAAATGCATATTTTCCAAGATACAAAGGAATAACTAATATGAAAAGAGGGACTAGAAGTCAACTGAAATCAAGACACCTGAAAAAGATTTTCACTGGAAAAACGAAAAATGTAAAATTCTCATGTTTTAGATATTAGGATTTTTAGGTATACGGGCATCGTATACCTAAATTGCCGTATCCTACCCCCCGCGGTGCGTGCACGTGATTGAGATACAATTGCGGCCTAATTATAGGCGGATATTTTAGCGCACGATCCTCTGTATGGGGATCTGCAAAGAGTAATAAAAGAGGGCAGGTTTTCACCAGCTGGATTGCAACTAATAAATTAGTTATCCTAAACAACGATGATAAACCCACTTACAATTGTATGAATAAGAAATCGCATGTGGATGTTACACTAGCATCCGATTACGTGGCTTCCAATCTCAATAAATGGCAAGTCATCGATAGAACCACGCTTAGTGATCACATGTATATCTTTTATTTTCAAAATTAAACAGTGTTAGTGAAATCATCTTGCTGCTCGAGCAATATTTATCTGCCGCGTTGCAATGGCCTTGAAACTTGTAGAATCGAAGTCAGATTAGATAGTTCAGGCGCATTGGGCATGGATGGTGCATTTTTATGTTTTAAAATTATATTATTGATGCTCGTACGCAGTTCCAAAAATCGTTCTATCATACGATGTGGTGTTCCATCTCGTTGGTACATCCTGTATCAACTTCGTTTCTTCTTCTGTTGCTTGACGTAATTACTTGTTTGAACCACGTCACAATCTCTTTAACTTTTGTTTTTTGTTCAGTTTTGTATTGAATTTTAAGCAATTAGATTTAAAATATGGGCAAAACAAGGAATATGTTTCAGAACCAAATGCCAGTTTTAAAACTTTCACCATATTTGCTGCGTTATCTGTAACAACAGCCGATACAATATTTTTTTTGGGGTTGCCGTGCACCCCAAATAGAACCACACCCGGAATTCGAGAGGAATATTGGAGTTCCTCTCGGACAGAGAAGTATCATTGTTTGGAAGGTGTTTTTTTTCGTTCAGTTTCTTTGTTTTAGTTTAGTTTAGTTTAGTTTTTGCTTAGTTTTGTCGAGCCATCAAATGGTCCATGGAACTCCGGCATCGTGCTCACTCAAAAACCAAACGGCTCGTATAGATTTTGCATAGATTTCCAGAAGGTAAACGAAGCCACCATCCGCAATGCGTACCCGTTCATTACCCGGTACATGACATCCTTGACCGATTGAAGGAAGCTCGATATGTTTCAACAATCAACCGAAAGAATGGGTACTTGACAAATACCCCTAGAAAAAGTCAGTCGGCCGATAACCGCCTTGGCATTACCTGGATGGGGTCACTATCAATTTAATGTGATGCCCTTCGGCCTGGAAGGGCAGGAATTTGCTAATGAGAAATCCATGGTTCGCTATGCAGAATATTGGTGAACATTGCAGTTTACGGCCGCCTTACGTTCGACGGGTGTTTTAGAACGAGAATCATAAGAATCATGAATAACTAATAACTGTCACTTGCGCTATAGTTAACCCTTTCGCTACGGGCTGCCCTGCCAAAAATCTACACAGTGCTCTAATGATTTGCTATTGTTTACATGTAATATTGAGCGACTATAGTCACCCGTAGTGCGTCAGTAGAATTTCATGGAAAGCAACTATAGTTGCTCGTAGTGGCGAAAGGGTTAATATGGTGAGCTATCGCACTCAAGTAATCAGATACATTTAGAATCTGATACTCACTCACAATATTCATCAAAATATTTGAAATTTTAATTCCAAGTGTTGGTTGATTATTCTCAGCACCCGCCCTCAATCTTTGATATTTTATCACTGTTAAATTTTGTTCTTTTTTCAAAGAATCAATAAATGCCCATATTGAAGAGTGCACTGCACCGATCATCGAAGAGAAAGCATCATGCCAACCTTCTACGTTATTATTTGTTCGCGGTGAACTAGCAAACGTTTCATCGTATCGATTCCACTGCTTAATTGGGAATCTTGGCGCCCTTCGACCACCCCTCTGATAGCGGCCAATCCAAGTGTCTTCAAAATAGTACAGAAGAGGTTGCAGTAATTCGTCATTTTCTTTGAAAAATGACGGTTTCCTCCTGACGAGGAAAAATGAATTGGTTTCCACCAATTCCTCAAAAGATCTTACCACATCCTCTACACAGGGGCGGCTTAACCTATTGTGCAGGGTGTGCAACGCACACGGGCGCCGTCCCTAGATTTCTTGCACCAAATTGAACGTGAACGGGAAAAAAATCGTTGGGTTGCAGTGCTGAAACAAATAATAGATATGATTATATTTTTAGCGAGGCATCGTTTGGCTTTACAGGGTAAATCCGAAAAAATATACGAGTAAGATAATGGTAATTTTTTAAAGCTAGTTGAATATACCTCTAATTTTGATCATGTTCTTGCAGAATATATTGCTCTTATTCAAAAATCTGAGAAACGCCTAATTCATTATCTTGGCCACAATATTCAGAATGAAATTATATATTTACTAGGAGAAAAAATAAAGAAAACAATCGTTTTGCAATTAAAGCATTCGAAATATTTTTCAATAATTTTAGATTGCACCCCAGATATTTCACACGAAGAACAAATATCGGTTGTCGTACGGTACGTTCTTTTGAGTGCAACCAATCATAAAGTTGAAATAAAAGAACACTTTTTAGGGTTTTTTCCTATTTCAGACACTACAGGTCAGGACTTAACTCAGTTTTTGTTGGATTTTTTAGATACAAACAAAATTTGACATACAAGACATGCGTGGCCAAGGTTATGATAACGGTGCAGACATGAAAGGAAAACATATGGGTTTACAAAAACGAATATTAGATATGAACCCGCGCGCATATTTTGTACCTTGTGTAGCACACAGCCTAAATTTAGTAGTAAATGACGCTGCTAAAAGTTCTTTAGAAATTGTCAATTTCTTTTCAATTGTGCAAGAAATTTATGTTTTCTTTTCTGTGTCAATATCGCGCTGGCAAATACTTGCCAAAGAAGTGCCAACATTAAGTCTAAAACCACTCTCAAATACACGGTGGGAGAGCAGGGTAGAAGCAGTAAAAGCTAGTCAAGGAATGTGGCAAATTCATTACTGACAAAAATTAAGAACTTTGGATTCATCTGCTCTCTGATTATTTGGTTTGAAATTTTAAGCAAAACTAATATTGTCAGCAAGGCTCTTCAAAAATCGGATGTCGTACTGTCAGAAGCTGTCAAAATAATTTATCAAGTACAAACAAGTTTGACTGACAATCGTAACGATTCCGCTTTTGAAGAGTTAAATAACAGAGCCAAAACTTTAGCTGAATAAGTGAAGGCAGTAGTCGAATTTGCCAAACCTGAGTGTCCTCGCGCTCGTAGGAGGTTTTTTGATTATGAATCAGAGGATGAACCGATAACAAATCCAAAAATACATTTTAACGTAAATTTATATTATTTATTATTAGACATCGCAATTAATAAAATCAATGAACTTTTGAACTTTTAAATCAAAATAACGAAATATTTTCATTTCTTCACAAGTTACAACATTGGAAGGATTTGGACTTGGATTCTGAAAATGCACTTTGTACTAATTTGGAACAAAAACTGCACTATGCTGGCTCTTCCGACATAGATAAGATAGAACTTTTCTATGAAATATAATTATTATCGGTGTTTGATACTGATTCAACTTCGCCATTGAATATTTTAAACTATTTGTTCAAAAATAACTTAATTTCAGTGTTCCCGAATTTGTCCATAGCACTTAGGATCTATCTTACATTACCAGTTACTGTAGCTCAAAGTGAAAGATCCTTTTCTAAACTTAAAATAATTAAAAACTACCTTAGATCAACATTGACGCAAAGTAGGTTAACAAATTTGTCATTAATAAGTATTGAACACGACGTAAAGATTAAGATTGATGACATATCGAGAGTCATAATGACATATGGAGAGAATATGAGATTTCACTCATGCCAAAGCACGAATAGTATATTACAACCCAAGGCCAGAAAGTTGGATTTCCTGGCACATTGGAGATTCTGTATTTTTGGCCATATTTATAATTTCATCAATATAATGACCCACCTTAGACTCTGATTCGTCACAATATCCCAAATCTATTTCAGTGTCAGATGTTTCATTTATAATTAAATGACTAACGACTATTCTACGATTTTAAATCAAATTCTCTAATTCTTTTAAACCAGTTTTCGCATTTCTGGTATATCCACTAATATCACACTCCATTATATTATTGTAATAGGGCTGGAGTGCAATCACACATATTAAAGAAAAAATTTTTTCAAAATCTATGAGACACTGAGTGTTACTAAGTTATTAACGTAAACCTTGTCACGTGGGAATTACAAGAAAACGAAACTCAAAGTCTTTATTAAACACTGTCAAATACAACAACTCAGATCGATTGGTACTCGTCGATCGTCCGACTAAATAATAATGACGAGTCGAGCCGTGCTCGCTCGTGTAGCTCTCGCGCAGAGAGAGAAAAAAAGGGCCTTGCAACGGTTGCTAGGATTTTACCGCAAAGCGGCGGCTCATCAATGCCCGGTACATTCTCGGAAACAGGCCGACGGAAGCGGGGCGGCGACACACGCAAAGCGCAAACTGATAGTCTGAATACGCTGTTGTCGCGTAACCCGTTTTCGGAGACCGGAGCGATCATAGGTCGGCCCCTCGTGGCCTTCCTACATCGGGGACCCTCACAAAACCGCGGAGATGAGTCTCCTATCGGGGTCGGTGACAGCCCGTGGACAGCCACGTCTGTCCCTTGCTGGGGGCCTTACACGACGGTGGCTCTGTGACCACCGCGTGCCGAAACGGGTATCTGCTCCACCACGAGCTCCGATGCGCGCCGCCGCCGCCTCGTGCTCATCGACCCGCTTTTGTCCGTAACACTGAGTATCTACCATTAAAGCAACACATGTAATATAAAATTCTTTTACAGCGAAATGTTTCACATCTTTGAAACATTTCCACCAACTGACCATATGTATTAAATGAAAGACATCAATACGAATAAGTGTGAATTGTAATTCATGGCTTCGGTTAGTGTTGCACAGATGATCGTAACAGATTTCATTGTATATTTTTATGCTAATGTTATTAAATGCATTTGAAATGGCTGTGATCAAAGCCCTAGAGTAGTCTGTCACTACTCGTTTGGGCTTTGATGCGCCTTTTCTAAGTTACAACTTGAGCCAGTATTCGATGGTCTCTGTCGTTTGGCATTCAGATATCATTTGATATATTGATGCACTAGTCTTTTCGTAATTAATTACAATATTATAAAAGAAGATATGAGAAGATCTCATACCATGCAACCTTTTTATCGGTTGAACTAATGACCCAGATGCATCAATACTTACTGTAGAACAGTTTTTATTTAATCTCATATATTGTTTGAATGCATCAAACTGTTCTACAGTGCCATAAATGACACGAAATGGCATTGCACCAACTTCGTGAATTGAGTCTAAATGAGAAGAAGTTTGCCCCATTCGTACAATGGTACAAACTACATCCTCACCATCTCTATTGCTGACATGCAAATCATGATCTATATGATCTTTTTTTGCATGTCGCAAGACATCCAAAGAAGGAATAATTGGAGGTATATTATCACCTACTTTCATGCCAATCTTTTCCTTAGATTGGCACATCCCTCCCTTGCTGCCTGTTCGCCAAGTTCCAGCCTCCTGGAAGCAGCGAAAGGTCTTGCCACAGCTAAGTGGTTGCAGAACGTAGTATCCCTCGTTTTGACTTTTAAACGAAGATCACCATCACCTGGATCTTCACTAGCGCATGCAAAAAACAAATTTCCACAACACTTATCTTTGCACTTGCCATAAATTTGAATGTGATATTTTTTTTCTGCTGAATAGCACATTTCAGCAAGTTTAAATGAATAAGCACATGGAAGCCTATGCTGCTTCCGAAATGCAGTTCCAATCACATTAGTCCATTTATTGGGACCTAATGTGTGCATTCTCTTTTCCAGGGGCATCACTTCTGGTTTGATCTTCATCCACTCGTCATGAGTGATGTGGTCGAAGCCGAGGCTCCTCTATCCAATGTGCCAGGTGATCCAACATTCTGGCCGTGGGTTGTATACTATTTTTCTAAATTCCGGATTGAAAGTACGTTTAATAATAATTAAAAATAACACATTTTTATGGAATTACATTTTAATTTGTCTTAAACGTGACATATAATTTAACATTAATAATACTAACATTAATTTACATTTTATTTTGTTTTAAACGTAACATATAATTTAACACTAATTTTCTTTTTTGCAATTGCAAGAAGTTATACTGAACACGCAGTTGTTAAAAGAACAATTATCAAAATGCATATTGTGTTTGTCTAGTGTTGAATTTATATTCTCATTATTCTAATCGTCAATATTATTTTCATTTTTTCTCTTCTTTTTCGGAGGTGATTGTATTGCTGTTTGATTCTTAAAATTTAATTTTATTCCCGGTTTATTCCAAAAAGAGTTCTTGCGAGTATTGTCTTTATTTTTATTTGTAATTATGGATGTTAGTACTCGATTACTAATAGTTTCAGTGCGGTTGTTGTTTATCAATTTAGATGAATCTGAAACGAGTGTCGTATTCGAATTAACATCATCAATATCGAATTCTTCTTGAAAATCTTCCGGGTTAACATCAAAATTGAGATTATTATTGTCAGGTTCACTTGGTTCTTGCGCGCTAGTTGACGGTTTAGAATGGAGATCTGTGGTTATCGTTTTCTAAATGACACCGTCATAAATTATCTGTCTGTTATGAAGAGAATTTTCGATGTATCCTTGTGCAATTACGTCTGACCGCCATCTTCCTAATTGTTTTATCGCCTGCATATTCGCTCCGGAATCTGATAGATGGGTAGCGGAGGTCCTTCAAAAACAATGGCCGGTATATCTCTTCGAATTTGGTAATTGCAGATAGCGAACGATATTTTCTGGCACTGCCCCTACAGTATGTCGCCCAATCGGTTGTCGACTGCATTGACCTTTCGAATATTTAAGGAATAGTCGGTCAATGCTTGTATTTGGCGGTCTTAATGATATATATTTTTTCACTTTATTGTAAAAAAGACTTCCGATAATGAATTGTTCAACGTAGTCATTTTTATTTTGGTTAATTGAAACCAGATATTTATCATTTAAATCTTCTACGTCGTTGATGCTCAAATTACATATTCCTTCCACGCGCTCTTGGTGTTCGACTTCATCTAATTTTGCTTCTCTTCTTCTTGTTCTCATCTCCTTAGAAGCTTCTGATGATCGACGGTTAGCTGCTATTATCCGCCGAATGTTGCGCACGTTCGCAAATAAGATGACGCTCTCTTCGATTTCAATACCCATGAGTTCCACTATTTTTAATACTAGTATGAAGCCTTCGTTGAAAATACAGGCTGCCATAAGATAAGCAATTTCAATTTTATTGTTTCCACAAACAATGACAAACAAACAATGTATTGTTTGGCGCAATACTCCAGACAGTCTTGTTGAAACTTTCGTTCTTACTTTGTGTGTGACCACCTAGACACAGTTGAAGAAGTTCATCCTTTGTGAGGTCTTCGTATATCGGCTTCAAAATCTGTTGTACATCTGCAGCAAGAGCAGGAGAATGTTCATAATTTTTTAAATTGTTCATCGCTATGGCTCTACGATATTTGCACCAGCTGTTCGCTCCGGGTGGACAGAACGAGTGCTGCGGTTTTGCATCCGTCGATATTTTATGGTAATATCCGGCCCAAATTTCATCTCTCATTTTATCAACTGAATCTTTATTTCGCTGGATGGCTAATCCATAGTTCAGCGATAATTCCTTCATTAATTTTATAGCGAGATCGGCTGTTTTTCCTTTTCTGATGATGGCTGTTTTGTTTTTAACTATTATTTTTTGAGTTTTCTTCCCTTTAGTGGGTTTCGGAGATTCGTCTGTCGTTTGTCTTTCGGTTTTTCGTTTTTGTACTAGAATCCTTTTTGCGTTACAAGCTCTCCAACAACTTCTCCATAAGGGATACAAATCTTCTCCATAATTCTTCTCCATAAGGGAATACGTTCATTAGCATATTATATGTTTTCGAATCTCCGTCGCCGATATATGTGCCGTACTTTACACCAAATTTTTTATAAGATCGTAAGAACACCTCTACAACACCATCTACTTCCATTTTTCTGGAACTGCCTGAGTGGTTAGCATTGCAATTATCTTTGTTGTAACATACAGACATCATACTCGATGGTGTTTTTTTTTATTTTGCCACTTCTCACATGCTTTGCAATAACTCGATCTTACTGTAACGTCTACGATCTTCTTGCTATATTTTCCTATAAGTGAAACTATACCCATTAAAGAAGTAAAGCCTCTTTTTGCCCAAGACCCATCGCCAGATACCGTTAGATTTTCATCTTGTCCATTTTCAGAATTTAGGTGTTTCTCTTCTGTGACAGCTTTATTTGATACGATATCAAAAACTGTTCGTACTGCGATCTTTATATTATCAATAATTTCGTAATACACTGTGTTATTCAATCTACTTCCTAAACCCATCAATCCACAAAATAAACTTATGCCGTGAATTCCTACGCCAATCAATCGCATTACAAACACAATTCGGCGATTTACTTCATATATATCCACTACCGATCATAGAACACGAATTTATAAAATTTTCACCACAATCGCAAGTGATGCAAATTTTAAATCCCAAGTCTCGCTATCCAAATTTAGAAAAAGATATGCTATTGTTACATATTTGACATTTCAGGTATCGCTCTAACATAGTGAAGACTGTGAAAAATTCCAAAATGACATATCCTTTAGTACTTGTGACGTGGACGTCAAAACAAGAATTTTCTGATTTTTTTAATTTTGCTTTTGATGCACTATTAGAATTATTTGATATTTCACCACTATATCGATTGCCGTGAAAGGATCTTTTTTTTTTATTTACTGGTTGGTCTAGTAGAACTTTTTCGATGAGATTTTCGACCCATCGTATTCAAAAATTTAAATTCAAAAATAAGTACTGTTATTGTAATAAGATTTGAAATGTAAGTGTGATGAAATAGGTATGAACTACCTTGTAATAGTACTTTCCAACAGATATATAATTGAAGCATAATAGAATTATTTACTCGGTCAAATAAAGGGCACATCGTACATAAGAGCGAATGAAGAAAAGGAGCGCGCTCAAGACGCTCGTGTATGAACGAAAGAGATTCGAAAAAATGAACTTAGAGTACTTGGATCGCCCTCAAAATTTAAAGTAATATTCTTAAATATATACTATAAAAAAATGCAAAAAAAAAATCGATTTTTAAAAAATTTCAAAATGGAATGATCCCTTAATAACCTGCGCGCGCCTAACAGTTCAAACGGGCTTCGAAAGTGGCGTTATTAACCTGCGCGCGCATCGGTTCAAGCCGGCCACGAAAGTGACGTAAATAATCTGCGCGCGCATCAGTTCAAGCCGGCCACAAAAGTCCATCTTCCCGGAGTCAAACACGGCCGGGAAGGGCGTACTTTCGGGCCGGAATTCAGAAAAAATGATTTCTCCTTAAAATTTTTGTTTTGTTGAAGTGTTTGTTTTGTTGTTTGTGAGTATAATAAAAAGATCTAATTGTTAAAATTTACCACATGTTTTATTTTTAACCTCTTCTTACACATTAAGCCGTAACTAATACCATACTGTAAGCTATTCTCACAAAGTTAACCCTTAGCGCTAGAGTTCCGCGTGCTAATTTCTCGCAGTTTCAAGCGATTTTTCGTATTTTTAATGACATTGTCTTAACGATACATGGGTATATTATTAACTTATGATATACCAAATTGATCGGGAAAATACGAGGAATCCGAATATGTAATAAAAAATAAAATACGATTATACATTCAATAATTATATACGAGAATAAGTTTCGAATACGACTTTTTCGGCGTTATAAGTCGTTTTTACTATTTTTAACGCTATTTTAACAATAATCTATGGGTTATAATTGACTTAAAATATAGCAAATTGATCAGCAGGAGCCGAGGAATCCGAATATGCAATTAAAAAGATAATACAATTGCATATTCTTTTCATATGTATGAAAACAAGTTTCGAGTGCGATTTTTAAGTCGCGTCGTTTCGATCGATTTGTCTTACTTTTAAGAGTATTTTTATTACAATTTATAGGTATATCATCAACTTATAATGTACCAAATTAATCAGAAGAAGACGAATAATTCGATTTATTATTTGGAACCGACATATAATGAAGTATTACTTAGTAATATTTAAGAAACAATGAAGAAGGAGATTTTCTCAGTATTTCATGCGGATTTTCAGATTCTTAATATGCTTTTGACG
>NCVS01001796.1:2615-33852 GCA_003055095.1 Goniozus legneri | reverse complement strand
TTCTTGTCGTTGATAGGTTAATAACGTTAAGGAGAGTATTTAAATTTCGGTATTAAAAGCGAATCAAATCGCGTTATTGCAATTCTCAATTTTTTAATACTCTAGTCGAAATAGTAATAGTCTAATAGTCTTTTTAATAGTCTAGTCTAGTCTTTTTTCTAGTCGAAGCAATGCTCGCACGAGCTTTGACTGCTCGAATTTACGAAGCTTCACCCTTCTGTCATGTTTGCATACTTGGTGTTATCCGAATTTCAATAGATTCCGAAATAACTCGACCTGGCTTTTAATATCGACAAAAATGTACAAATTAAACGACTGACTTTTCTTGTAAAATTCATCATACATTGAGAGAAGAGTTTTGAACGCAAACGAATAACGAGTGCATTCGACAAATTTTCATCTCCAATGTTTATCTTGCGTAACAGGACAGAATTTTTCTAAGAGATCAAACAATCTTGACACGTAGACTCCGAGGAATTTTGTCAATTTCGAGACGGGCGTCTCGTACAAGCCGGTTTGTAACGCGCCCGCCGAACATCTCGCGACCATTTGTAACGGGTGGCCGAAGGAGAGGAGAAAAAGACGAGAAGGGGGGGGGGGGAGAAAAGGAAGAAATAAGGCGAGAACGAGGCAGTGCTTAGCGCGGTCAGCGTTGATTTCGATGGTAATGAGGGCCCATTAAGAGCCATATAGCGACCGGTCCGCGAGATGGGTGTCCGTTCGGTTTCGACACACTCATCCCACCTTCGCGTGACCCTTTCCCCTCTCTCTCTCTCTCTCCCTCTCCCTCGTCGTGTGTTGCACTCGACGTTTTACGGCCAACACGAGCCGCGGGAGCTCGTCGACGGAGGCTTGATCGATACCCGGTACACGTTGTCGGCTCCACGACGGCCTCGTTAAATGACAAATTAGTCGACAATTAGAATTTAGGGCCTGTAATTATCGACCCGCCGCTCGAAAACTTTTTCTCCTTCCCTTCGTAGAAAGAAAAGCAATTCGACTCGCTAAAAGCACGACAATACCCCGAGCTCGATACTTTTTTTTTACTCGTCCAGAAACCGTAAACGATAAATATTCGGGCCTGGCTCGAGACTGTTTTAACTACGCTCAAAATTCCGGGGAGTGTTAGATTTATATTTGCTCTCACTGTAACGAAAGTGTGTATACTGCGGAGTGTCGAGAAAAAAATGAAGAAAAATTTATCTTGAACTCCCTTAAGGAGGTTGGCCCGTTAGAGGAAAATAACGAAAAGAATTCAAACAATTCTGATAGATTATTCGATTTAAGAACTTACAAAAAATAAAAACGTCTCGTTTAATCCTATGTATGTGTGCCTCATTACTCGATTCATCACAATATTTGATACCTAGTGTCTACAGTTTGAAATGTTCAATTCTCCCGAGGGAAATAATTTTTTTTGCTGGATCGGTGCCGTTCCTTAATGAAGGTTCATTAGTGGAGGGGATGAGTGCGAGGAGGGGGTCCTCAGTTAGCGACAGGTCCCTCGGACGGGCCCTACAACTCCTCGCTCCCTTTTCTCGAGCTTCCGTCCGTCGCGATTACGACGGTGAAACACGACGAGGAGTTAGAGGCGTTCGGACGGGCGTCGTCGCGCGAGCTGCTGGTCCTGACGGCTTAATTAAGCCGAACCTGGGACGACGAGAGCGGAAGGATGTTTTAGGAGGACGGGGAGAGAGGGATGAGCAAAGGCGAGACATTCGGACAGCGTTTATATACCGACAATCTCTCACGCGGGCCAAACTGAATAAACCCCTCCCAAACGCTTTATCGCTCGCGTTCCGTCCGCTAAGAACTTTCGCGAAACTAATTACCCCCTAAAAATCGCGTTAGCCCGTCGAAGGGAGCAATTTCGGGATAGGCGGGTTTCTCTGAGGGATCATTTCCTGGTGAAATCGGTCCCTGCAGGCTTCTGTGCTTATTTCTCTCGCGTCAATCATAATGTAGAATTTACCTATCTGGAAATGTATCGCGAGGTGTGAAAATTGTAATTAAATACAAAATTTTAGAATTTTTCAAATCTAGATTACTTTTATTCTATCTTATTAGAATTTTTTTGTTGTTGTAATTTCTAGTCGAGATATAATTTATTGTACTTTTTATCGAGTATTCTTAGGCGAGTCTGGATACGGCGCAGCGAAAATCGCGATTTCGTAAGAACTGTTGAACGATTATCGTGACGAAAATTGACTTGGCGCGACTCGGCGCGTGGGACGGTAAATTTCATGCCGGGACTTTACATGGGTCTTGCGCATGAACGACTTCTGGACCGCTCGGTTGGTCCCCCCCCCCCCCCCCCCCTTCCTAGCCGCTCTTTCGTGCGCTCTTGGCTAGACTGGTCGTCGGGTGCGCGCCCACGGAAGAGAGTCCCAAATATTTATAGAGTCCGTCCAGAGTCGACGATTTACGATCGTGCACGAGCGAGTCGAGCCTCCCGAGCGAAAAACGGAAGCGAGCGGAGGACCCGGAGCGTTTATCCCCTTTAAATGCACCACCGGAGGCTACCACAGCGTTTATATCGACCAGAAGGGTAGCGAAGAGGGGTCTGCACCGCAAGCCGAAATTTATCAACTCGCATTCGAATTGTAAAAAGTTCATTGATTCGAGTAAATCCGTGGCTTGAAAAAAATCGAGGTTAAACAAAAACAATGAAATATTTATTTCTATGTATACCGTCAAGTAGCTTTAAATTTTTATCTTCAGTGTGGAGAATCGAATGGCGAAAAATAATTAATCAAGTTTCAATTATAGAAAATTGATCGGAATTCATTAAAGCAATGAGGTTTTCGAACAAATTGTATCTTTGGTCAATTTAGGATAAATTAATAGTATTCCAATGTCACTTTACCCGACAAAAACTAATTCAAACTTTTATCGAATGTAATCAAATAATAGTAAATCATCGAGTATCGATATAACGTAATTAGAACGACATTGAATAAAGAATCGAATTAATTATAGCAATGAAAGTAACGACAATATCTACCTCTCGATAAATTTTTGATACTCGCCAACAGATAACAATTTGCGATCGTTAATTATTCAAATACTATCGATCTGTCTTTCCCCGTTCAATGAGGGGGAAATCGGTAATCTAGCTTATGCGTTCTGTCAAATTCGAAACGTGTATAATACGATAGGATTGAAGAGCTTTGCTGCAACGTACTCCGCATTGCCGGTTTGAAGAAATTAATCCTTCCGATCGATTTGCATCTTTCCAACGCACACGTTCATTCTCACGCACTTTCCACGAGGTTAGAAATTTATTTAGAGTTATGAAAATTATGATAAAAAAATAAAAATTTAACAACGAAAGAGTAGAATGAACGAACTTTTTCAAAACTGAACCGATTTTTCGACTCCGTTCAATTTTCGCGAACGAGCTCGCTCGAGAACTTGGCGAGCCCTGATTGGATTCGACTTAGCGCCTCCATATTGACGCGCTTTCGAATATTTTTTTCTTTCCTCTGAAAAAAATCACCAGAACGCTTATTATAGCCACACAGTACAGGCTGGGTCAAAAAGTTCGGTCCATTATGCGGTCTGCCTGACTGGAAATTTTAATCAAACTTCCAAATGAAGTTCACCAACGGTACGCGCTCGGAGTGTGAGAGGGAGCGAGAGAGTCTATTGTACTAGCCATCGAAAACGCGTTGCGGCTGTACGAGCGGGTCGCGCCGCTTGTTCTCCCATAGCGATCGGTTACATTATGCATAAACGTTCTTTTAAACGTAAGAAACCGCGAGTACGATCCAATTTAACTTAACTCCCTCGAATAACGAGACGAATTTTCCGGTACAATGAAAATATATAGAACTCAAGTTTCGATTTGTCGAGCCAGGAAAAAACAGCATTTACATTAATAAAATTCAATCCGAGCGAGATTTCGCAAGAAAATTAATCTCTTTGGTAGGAAAAGGAGTGAGATTTATTCCCCCACTAAACATTTCTGAGGCAAAAATCCATTTTAAAAATAGTAAATTGAACTACTTTGTTAAAATAAGAGGTACTATACCACAAATCGATATGAACTTACTCCCTTTCTACCGAACTCCCGCATGTTCTCTGTCCTTTTAATCATCGTGCAAGTACGCGAAACCGGCGAATGCAGAGAGAGAGCGATAAAAATTTCACAGATTTTCCGAGGTACGTACTCGCGTAGGCCCTCCTCTTCCTTCCTCGCGTTCCGACGACTTCAACCCCCTCCAACTTTTCCGCCTCCGCCCACATCGTTCTTCTTTTCGTCACGGGCAGAGCTCGCGCGACGAAAATTACCGGGCCGTCGTGACGTTAAATAAATAATACGCTGCTCGACGGCTTCCCACGAGAGAAGAAAAAAGGCGATATAATACGAAGCCACACTCGGCGGTGAAAAAAATATAAAAAAGAGGAAGGAAAGAAGACGTTGAGCATAGAAATTGCCGATTGTCGGACAAGAAAATTCATGGAGTATTCACGAGGTGAAATGTTTCGGGGCCGTTGTACGCGTCCCGTCCATGGGTTTTATGTTTTATTCGGTAAGGAGATGATAAATAATGAAGCGTCCTCTACAGTTGAGCTATAATTTCACGTTGAAGCGGAAAACGTCGGTAGGAGATAGCGAAGAACTCGAAGGGTCCAAATTTCAGGCTCCATTTTTTTCTTCCCGTATCGCCCGAGGCGAGATCTTGTCTCAGAGTCCTGCCTTTCAACTTGCAAGGAGAGAGCAAATTTCAGTAACCAGATTAAGAATTGGACACTCCATCTTCACTCATTTTTATATCTTCAACCAAGAATCACTATGTGCTCAAATTGTAACAAACTTTGAATAAATTTTGAAGTTTCTATTTTCGCCAGCAATATAAATGGGTTGAATATATTTTTATGTTCATTTTATATACTCTTGTACAGTTTCCTTAGCTGAAGGCTTTCCTCTTAGTGTCTACTTCACTTTTCGAGTTTTCACATTTCAAATAATTGATAAATAACAATAAGCAATAACGTAAAACAATAAAAAAAAAAGAACTAGAATTACAAAAATATAATGAAAAATGATAAGAAGATAAATAGTTTGACAAATAAAAGGGCAAAGCTTTCAACTGAGGTGACTGTACACGTAGATATTAAATAAAAATTATTTTAAAAAAGAGATCTCGTGCCTCCCCGGAGTGCTCTTTCTTCGGCGTTCGAGTTGCTCGAGCTCGAGAATCGATTTTCATCCGTGTCGTCGTTCTCCGATAATCGCGCATATAAACGGGCCTCGACTGTTTACGACGCTCGTTCCGAGCTTTTACGCCGTTTCGATGTATAAGCGCATTAACGGGTCGATATAACGCGCGTGATTTTCGGGATGTAAAACGAAATTGGGATGTTTCGCGAATCGAGGGGAAGAGAGAGAAGTGATAAAATTGCAACTCGGTTATTTTTTCAAATGATTATTCCCCGCGCGGTAAACGCGAGAAAAAACGCTTCGAGAAAGTGCGAAACGCTGTTTATTGAGGGAATTATTAACGGGAAGAGTCGCCAACGCAGCGGCGACTTACGAGAGCGATAATCAACCGCGCAAAGTGCTCGCTTATGCCGAAATAATAACTCGTCCGTGATTCTACCGAGTGGACGTAAGCTGGATTCGGAAATTCCATTTGGAAGAGCGGAGATCGTGTATTTCTCAAGAATCGATTCTCGTTAGTTAACAAGAGTTCTCGTTAAGTGGACCTCGGAGAGTCCGCGCTTGACAGATTGATACGCGTTAATCGAAATACGAGAAAAATTTTAACTCGTGTTCCCGCTTGAGAGCTTTGAGATCGTTCGAGAAACGAATACTTACGCTCGCTGCGATTGCGGATTAATAAGACCAGCGGTCCCTTTGTCATCTATCCAGGTACTTACCTGAAACAGAAATATGAGAGAAACGTAAATTGCGTGTCTTAAAAATTCTACCAAGTGTTATTGACATGTATAATTGATGTGTGTAAAATTTCAGCAAGCAAAAATTTTTGACCCACTCGAAAAATGCTATTCAAAAAAATGCGAAGTGCAGACATTTCATAGGCTGTAACTCTGAAACCACTTTGAATTTCGATTTAAAATTTTCAGGGTGCATTTTGTATAAAATTTACAACATCTTAAAACAAAATATGTTAAATTTTTTGAGGTGGTTACACAAACTGCTCCTCTTGAAGCAGAATGAATGCATTAATCATTTTTCAGCCAATATTCTTCAAAATCTGACTGCTACGAAATCTCTTCCTCTCGAAATTGATCCTTGCTGATTAGGTCGTAGGAACGGTATTTCTTCCAGCGTACGGCAAGCTATTTGAGAAACTCGTTAACATAGTAGAGACAACAATTCGCCGGCGCGACAAAAGCAACGCACGTCGAGGAAGAGAGTAACGCGTGACGAGAGCGGAGCGCCTAGGCGCTGACGTTTTCCGCGACGAAATCAATTAACGAGCCGGGCTAGCGCGACGTCGAATTGGCAACGAGCCTGGCAATTATCGCGTCGCGCATTGTGCGTGCGAAAATATATTCGCGCGCTGAAATTTCCCCACTCGAAATTTCGTTACGCGCGCGCGCGCGCTTCCTCTCGACGATGCTAATTTATCGCGAGGAGCGCCTAGTCGCGAACTATCTCGCGAGACGTCGCCACGACAAATCATTCCGATAATTAACAGACGCCTCTGCCGGCCCTCCAGCTTCGATTTTTTCGCCTCTCGTTCAGGAAATTCACGCGCGAATAATTCGAACGGCGACGAAAATCAAGGGCCAATCGTTGCTTGAAAAATTGAAAACCAACGGGACTCGGCTAGTCCGAGGATTGAAAATATCGAACGCGTTCGAGAATCGATCGAACGCGCAAACAACGCGTGTTTGACTTCTCTCGTGATTTAGTTGTTGTGTTGCGCCATTTTTCTAGTTTTTTTTTTTGTAATTTTCGCAGCTACCTCTCTCGATGTGTTATATATTTATTTATGTTCATTTCGCTTATTTGGTGTGCAAAAAACTCTCTCAATGTAGAAAAGTAATGTTTTTTCAGTATAAAAAAAAATTCATATTTTTTTCGAAATTGGCTAATCAACTATATCCCTAATCGAGGAGTTATAAACTGTCCCAAATTATTCTTCTCTATCGCCAAAAATAGAGTGCTATAAACCTACAATTGAGTTTTTACGTACCGAAAAAACTCGACGAGTTTCGAAAATTACCAGGAGTTTTTTTCGCGATCGTAAATTACCACGAGAGACGAGGACAATTTCGGTCCGATAAAGAAAAACGGAGCGACCAAGCGAAACGCGTTTCCGAGTGGACGGTGATGGGTTCGCGGGGGGCCCGAGGGGGGTAGGGTAACTCGAGAGGGGTTAGGCGAGACGAACGATACAAATGACCATATTTGTATGCATATTTTACTCGCGGAGCGTGGCGCGAAAAAATTTGTCGGTGAAAAAAAAAAGCCAGCAATTTGTCTCTCGATGAGTAAAAAATACATATAAACCACGCGGCCGGTTCGGTTTATATTCGCAGTTTTTGTTCCCCGTTTCATTGATAGGTCGGCCGGTAGAACGACAGAAATGGAATCGAGAATCGACTCTCGAAATGCGTGTATTCTCTTTTGATATCGAGCGGGTGGATCGATGCATCGGGAGTGGAGAGCGTTAATCGATACAGCGATGCGCATTTTCTATTTTTACCCGAAAAACAGGCGACTGTCGTTCGCACTTACGAGCGAACGCGATAAAATTGCGCTCTCTTTCTCTCTATTTTTAGCCGAGTCATTTTTTTCCACGCGACCATAAAGCGTCGATTAAAAATCGTCGTTACACACTCGCACGGGACGCGTCATTGTGCGGGAAATGTAATAACATTGTCCGCGCGAGCCGGCAAAAAGCTCGCGTGAAAAATAACGAATTCCCGAGTTTTCGAGGCTACAAAAGGCTCGGTCTAGACCGTCGAAACGTCAGCGATATAAACTGCTACAGTTGTGGCCGCGAAAAACTCGATTTTGTTCCGAAAATGATTCCCGAGCTATATCTCTCCCTCTCACTGACGTTTTTTTTTATAACCATCCATTCTCCCAATTCGCGTTAATTCGCCACTCTCGAAGAGCGTTTCGTCTCGCGAACGCGTCCTCGTTTTTTTTTTGTACCCCGCACACGCGTCAGGTACACGAACGCAGTTTGACACAAAGCCCGGCGTTATGCGGAGGGAAAAAACGTTGTTAATCGAGGGGCTCTCGTTGCGTCCGCGCTTTCGGTCGTTCGGGGTCGCGAACACTCGCGCGATATTTCCAGCCGTAAAAAGCGAGACGCGAGGGTTTATTTGCGTAAGGAGGGGGATAGAGAATCGGATGAATAATTAGCCCGGTGAAAACGAAAGTCGGCTGATATTTGGGGTACTCCCCTCGCGTGGGTGGGAAAATCCGACGGTTAGTTTTCCCTCTCCCTCTCTCTCTTATTCCCTCTCTCGCAGTCCGCACGCAATTTCGTCTGCGTGTGCGGCAATTCTATTGGCCCCTCGCGCACCTTTTCATCGCCGGAGCGAAAATAATCCGGTCAAACTTCCTACGGTTCGCCGCGTTCCATCGACGGACGACTCGTCTTTTAAAAATATACTAAATGGAAATGGAACGTTCAGCTGGTTCAGTAACACTTTTCTCAACACTGGAAAATTTTTGTCTTTTTTTGAGTATCAAAAAAATCAGAATAACGAAACACGAAGAAAATCTGAAAACAATTTACGAAGCGGCAGCCTTAAACGAAAATCGGCACTCGGTGCGCCACGCAGCCGCGTAATTGCCGAGGAAAATGCCCCAGACGTTACGTTGTTATTATCGTCGCGCTCGAAGCACGCGAATCGTGCGTCGCGGATTTGCATGAATTGATAAATAATCTACGATAAATATTCCGCAGAGCCCATTATGCGAGAACGCGCGTTGCGCGATGGATATAGAAATACCATTTTAATGCATTCGATAATCATTTTTTAATTTTTACACGACTCCAACGTGTCGCGGTCGAGGGTTTCCTCTTTTTATTTTCACTCTCTTACCAGGAAGTCACTCGGGAATACAAACGCGCGACGTATCGCGCCATACTTTATGCATCCGGATTTTGCATTACTCGCGAGCTAGAGAGAGAGAGAGAGAGAGAGAGAGAGAGGAGAGGGGGTCGATTCGAGTTGAAAAAAGGAAAGAGGTGGATATGCGCGAGAGCTAGAGATAGGGAATTCCCGTTGCGTCGAAAATGAGAAAAGTTTTGAGCGATATCAGAGCCCGGGTTATATGCGCCCGGATGTACAACGCGCGCGCGAGCGACTCTTAGAATTTTACATCACCCGGACCTCGGATTACATCTCGACAACGGATTCGAATTATATTCGCGAGAAGTGCGAGAGCCCGCGAGGATGTACAGCGTGTACTTCGAGAACCATTAATTTTTATTCATGGTCAATTTTTCTCGCAAAACGTATTTATAACAAAACTATTTTGAAAAGAAAAAAGAAAACGAAGGGAACGTTGGCTGAAAAAAATAACAACTTTTGAAATGTTAATAGTTGCAAAGCTGGAGAGCTTTCTTACGTGCTCGGCAAAACTTGTTTAGCAGTCGCTAAAATATTTCTCGGAGTGGCGTACCGTTCGGGAAAAACGTGAAAAAATAACGAAACCTGTCTAATGCGAACGTTCGAACTCAATACTCGCCTCTCGGTCTGCCATTCGCGAGTGCGGTCGGGTTCCCGTCAATTTCGCTAGCCACGATGGCGACCGTGTAAACGCGCCTCCTCTGTATGCATCGCGCAAACATGCACGCTCGATGCAGCGTTGCACCGCACGATATACGCAAGATAATTTCGGTCCACATAACTCATCTACGATAAACGGAATGAGATTCGCACTTGATTACGTTGATTATCCGCCGTTTTCGCCGGTGCGAGTATACATTTTTCTCATTGCGTGTAAAAATACTATTAAAATGATATATTTAATTAAAAATATCTTTTTTGATATAGAAATTAAATTTTAAATAAATTTGTATTGCTAAAAAAATTTTTTAACAAACTAGTTTGTGAACTTCAACGAAGGCCATTTTTCAGATAATTAGATTTAATTTTTGAACAATGTTTTCGTGGGATTTATGTTTTGTATGCGAGGTTGAAAACACTATACCTACTTGGTTTTTTCATGCATACGAAACCCTATCCGAGTTCATTTAACGCTGCGGTTGACGCGGGGCGCAATCTCTCCTTTCCTCTCGTTCTCCGCTTCTCTTTATCGGTCGGACGTTTCGCGTTTTCACGTGACGAGAATAAAGGCCTCGTATTAAAAGCAGCGCGTTCGCGATAAAACAAGCCTCCTCTGCCCACAACGGGAGGCTTACGCGAGGTTGAACGCCCAAACGAAATTCGCGTAATCGTAAAAGCTCGACGACACACGGTCCGTCAATTCGAGACACATGCACTGTATTACTTTTTTTTCTGTCTGTAATGAAACTCGCCGTAAACTCGAAATAAATCGCGCTCTACGTCCTGCCGGTTTTTCAAATTATGAACATTCGCGTAATTTGTAGAAAATTTTGAGATTCATTGAATCATTCATGATTTAAGAATATTAGTCAAAAAAATTAGCTACTCGTCATTTTCTAGTGGATTTAATTTGGCTGAAAATGATCAAATTAGATTGAACAGATGATCATTTCTAGCCAAGATACAGCCTTTTGATTTTGAACTGTCCCCTCTACTTCTTAAGGAGTGTATTTACAAATATTTTCATAGAACCCTCCCACGTGCTCATCAAATCCTTTCGAACCTCTCAGAGCCCAACTGTTGTTTACAAAGTTCTGTAGTACATTCCTCCTATTTTTCCGAGGTAAATTCATGCGGTAGATAATATCGACACGTTTTTCATTCCAGCATGGCAGACGTTAACGAGGAGCAACCACAGACAGAGTCGATCGCGATTCGCTAACTTCCGTGCTCCGCGTTGAAAACGCGAGAGTGAGTTCTCTCTCTCTCTCTCTCTCTCTCTCTCCCGCTGTCTCTCTGTTTCTTTCTCTCTCGGAGGGGATAAATCTAACGCTCAACGGTAACACGCTCTCTCGTTGGGCTCGCGCGCGGTCGTTTACAAATGACGATAATGGCCGACGGTTAGAAAGCGACGGAACAATAGACGAGTTATGGGGTAACGTACAGAGTCCTAGGATATTCCGCGTGGGCGTGGCGCACTCGAAAAGATAACGGGCGCCCAGTGCCGGTGCGTTACGTCTGTCTCTCTCTCTCTCTCTCCCTCTCTCTCGTCTCACTTAATTAAGTACCGTCGGGTATTCAACCCGGGCTAGAGATATACACGAGATTTCGACGTATAATACCGACGTGACGTAACGATACTCTTGTCGAGTTATTAAAAATCGTCGAGATTAAACGGTCGCTCGATCGGCGATTCTCGTTTGCGTAAACGTCTCTCGTCTCTCGAGAAACAATTAGCGGGCCGGCTCGGTGTGTAATTATCGAGACGCATGCGATTCCTCTCTCTCTCTCTCTCGCTCTCTCGCTCTCTTTCTCGTTATTAATCTACCGCGACGGGTACGAGCCGTTGGAAATTCATCTCGGGCCCCCTCCGAGAGTGTCTGGATTCCTCTTAGAGGGACGTGCGAGAAAAAGAGACGGGCGGAAATAATCGTTCGTCAAATTACTCGCGGTAGTCAAAATCCTCGAGCCGTCTCGATATTTTCACGCGTATTTCGCAAACGTCAAAGCGCACCCCTGCCCGACTCATTAACGTTTCGGCTGATTTTCGACATTCGAAAATTTTCTGGTTTCTTAACTACACTGGAAACAAAAGTTGATTGTACAAATAATTAAAATAATTTACAGCTCTTTGTTACGTTGATTATTAAACAAAATATTTTTATAGTTTCCAATTAAGCAGCTTGGACGAATAATTTCCAGTGTACGCGAGAAAATATCTTCCAGGCGAGCAGCGTTGCTGTAATTTCTTGAGTAAGACACAGAAGAGTATCAAGTTTCTTTATTTCAAAATCCATGAATGAAGAAGAGGCTTGGCGCAGTCAAATTGGAAGTCTCACGCGATATGAGTTACGCGCGTATAGGATCGCCAGCCGGAATATAAATTTTACCGCCCACGCAGTCGAAAATTCACGACACGGCGTACGTTTCCTCGGCTGGAATATACGAGCCGTGGAAACGAGCGTCTCGATGAGCGAAAAAGAGAGAGAGAGAGAGATGAGTCGAGACTAGAGAGGCGCGAAAATCGCGCCCGTCCGCGACAAAAACGCTCCATCCGCGGACGGATAAAACGGCTAATAGCGTGCCTGTTGCTTCCCTCGAAATGTTACACGCTTTGTATGACACTCGTTGCAACCCGAGCGGCTAGAAAAGTAACGGAGCCACTCTCTATGCCATTTTTCTCCTACTGTTTTATCGAAATCGACGATTAAACAGAAAATTTATGAAATTAAGTTGACAAGAAAAAAATTTCTCACAAAAAGTTGGAGAAATTATCGGAGTTGAATAGACTCTCATTCAACGAAATTAATTAGTCCACAAAAGCATCAATTGGTAGAAAAACGTTCGAATCCACGAATAAAAGTTGGAGAGAAATCAACTTTCGATCTTGGAAATAACAGAAAAAGGAGTGCTCGTCGAGTGTACGTATAAAGGAATCTGCAAATCCGCGTAAATCAGTTTTCCCGCCAGCGCGAAAACCCGATACCTGCAATTTCGTACGGCGTAATCGCGTAACGTGCGTTTAACTCGCTCGCGGGGCAATTATTCGTTCTCTATACTCCGGCGCGCGGGAATCGAAAGGTGGAAATCACCGTACTTAGAGTCGAATCGCGAAATTATCGAGGTAAGAAGCAGCGAAGAAAGAGAGAGAGAGAGAGGAGTCTCTAGTCCTCTTTATCCTCACTTTTCGCTCTTATCTGCTCGAGCTTCCACGGGTAATTCCGCGATTAATTCGAAACGATCCGGGAGAGGAGGCGCGAACGCCGCGCCGCGCTATTAACGATAATTACCGCGAGCACGAGGCTCTCGATCGCACCCGCGGCTCGCGCGACTGCCTGAGATCGCGACCTTGGAGATTCCGCACGAGAGAGACGTTCCAATTTCGTCGCTACGTCGACTCGAATGAGAATCTGCGTTAATCCTGAGAGGCGCCCCGGTTGGTACAAAGCGGTACTTCTCGCCCCGTTCGAGCTTAAAGGTCTCTCGTATCTCTATTTTCTTCCGTAAATTTTCGCATCGTGAAAATGCGAGGTAAGAAGGTTACAGAGAATCTCATAAAATATGGATTTTTCGCCTGAAATTTTTGTAAATATACTTCTTCAGATTTTCTCTCGGGAATACAAGTCACACGCTATTACAGCTACATGTACGGTTTGTAAGTAAGAACAAATTTCAATATTGTTCAACTTTTCACTAGAATCTTATCCTCTTTTAGTCACTTCACAGTGAGGAGCTCGTTCTACGCTGAGGGAGTCCGATCGTATTACAGAATTTGCTTTGAATTTGCAGAATTTTCTTCTCGCGGTTTATATATAAACATCCGTACACGGGCCGATCCTTTCCTAGCTCGCAAGCTCGGAAGCTCAAAACGTACGATTAATAAATCGTTAGTTTTCTACTCTGGCCTCGTACGCCGGAAACAAAAACGAGAAAGAGCGAGAGCGAGAGAAGAGAGCGAGGGAATTTACGAGCGGTAATTCAAGCGCATTTTCGAAATCGCCCTATTGGCTCGATATTTCATGCCCGCGGCGAGGCTATTTGCCGTAACCCGAGACATATATAGACAATGTTTTCTATTTTTTATTCTCCGTATTTATCCCGCCGGTAACGAGAAAATTCGTCGCTGAGGATGATCGATAGCGCGGCGGGTAACGAGAAAGCGAAAGAGAAAGAACGAAAATAAAAATGGAGAAGAATCGACGTTGAGCTTCTTACGATCCGTACGATCGATCCTCTTCCACTCGCACACGCGACGCGCGAGACTCTCGATCTTTGCGGCGCGAAGGAGGTGCGAGAGAGAGAGAGAGAGAGAGAGAGAGAGAGAGAGAGAGAGAGAGAGCATCAGTGAGCGTGTCGTAATCGCGTTTGCTTGTAATTCTAAGCCGCGAAGCCCCGTCGCGATATATAGTACCCGGTGAGCGTGGGTGTACATCCTATAGACGCGCGAAGATACAGCGCGTCTATACGTCTCGAGATACATCGCCCGCCGCGAAACCACATAACTTTCCGGCGTCGACAATCGCGCGCCGCGGTTTACACGTTTTGGGTTATCGACGCGAGTCTCGAGAAACTCTGCGCTGGGACGTAAACGAAAATGGAAACTCGGATTATTCTCAATCCAAATTTACGAATTACATAATTACTATTATAATACTCGTGTTAACAAATTGTTCTTTTCGCAAAATTAAAATTGACAAATTGACGTTCTTTTCATTCTTTTACTTTCAAAGTTTGAGTTTTAAGTAAAAATCGGTATTTGGTTCAAAATTTGAATTCAGAATTTCATTTCTGTGTTAAAATTAGAAGAAAGTGTAATATTTATTTGCATACGTTCAAATAAATATGAAGTATATCTCTCAATTCTAAATAGTAATTCGTTATGTCAAACAAAATAAATATTAAGTAGATTCAACAAATTTTTATTTTTAATGAAGATTCAAAATATTCATGCTCGGGTCCTTCAAACAATCTAGCTCGAAAAACTCTTTGTCGAGAGTCCTCCGTTCGGTTTAACCGATGGCTAGCTCGGTGCAAGAGGCCCCGGGCGTAAATATAGGCTCGCTCGCGGATATTAAATTAAAATACAACGACGTCGGGCTGTAAGACTTTTACGGCGGGCTTTCGCGGTATCTCGCTCTCGGGGTTGGTGGAGTCAAAGGGAAACGGGAACGCGTGCGCGCGGGGTAAAACGGACGGTTGGGAGTTTTACGGGCTTCACCCGGTACGCGATGGTTCCGCGAGACCGCGCGCACCGACAAATCACGAGACGCGCGCTCGCGCTGTCGTCCGATTCGCGAAAGTCGTTTGCCCCGTTGATTTATACATCTGCATTCTTAGCGTGCTGGGCGAAAAAGGGAAAGGAACCGAGGATAATTTAGCGCTCAACGGTTTAATAATCGTGAAAGAGCGCATCGAATGCACACAACAATTTTCGTGACGAGATACCGAGGTTCGGCGAAAATTCGCGGCGGGCTTTTCGCTGCGGAAATTACGAGGATAAAAATTCGTTCGATAAATTTTTCCCCTCGTCGAAGAGGAAAATATCGAAGAGGTCAATGTTCGCGAGTGTTAATCACCGGGACCGACGAGCCCGACGAAGGAGGGTAGAAATTTCGATAAAAGAGAATGGAAAAAAACGGCAAATAGGCAACGCATCGTCGCACTTAGCAGGGAAACACGCGTACGGTAATGGGGATGGTCCCGGGTGTGAGTACGCCGGGAGAAGTAACGGGGATAGATTTGGATTCGCGTGCTCGCTCGGGCCGTACGCGTCCGAGGAAGCCGGTGGGATGGGTAAAGCCGGAAATCCATTAATTGGAAAACGCTCGACGCGTCACCGGGCCGTGCGTTTATCATTCGTTCCGTCGAAATATAGCCGAGGTCATTCGTTATTTACATATAATACGCGGTCGCGTCGAGTTACCCGCTCCGTTGAGTCGCGTCGCAATTAACGTGCCCCGATCGATTATTTTCTAAAGAACAGGAAGGGGATGAGTCTCGCGGTCCGATAACGAATGCAAGGAGTGTTTTTTTCGGCTGCAAGACTTTTTACTCATTCTTACTGATGATAATTTACACATAATTTCCAACCCTCTACGTACAAACTCGTTGTCCGAAAATGGTGAAAATTTTTCTCGAGTTTTCCTTACACGAATCAATTTTCCGTAGAAACGCGATCCGTGAATATTTCAGAAGCTTTTCTTGGTCAGCTTGTAGAGCAGCTTTGTTGAAGAAAGAGAGGAGAGTAGCGGAATAAAAAAATACCTTCATTGCTCGAGTCTAATTACGCCTTTCGGGACGAAATTACAATGGTTATCCGGGAAAATATTATACTCGCGCGGGATGTCTCAGGAAAATTTCGCAGTAAAGTAAAGTAAATACCGGCGTGCGCGGGGGGTTGGAAAATACCAAGCGCACCTCAGGTGGCTTACCACTCAGCGAATTAGGGACATTTTTCCTCGATCTCACCCCCTTTCGCGCAACCCACCCTAATTTACCAGGGGTGCCATTTCGAAATCCGAGCTCTCTCTCGTATTACCTACATAGGCTCGACTCCACTCCCGCGGTTAATCTTTTTATCGTTGTCGTTAACGCCCGAGAGCTCTAGTCGGAGAAAATGTGTGTAAATGAGCGAGGGAGGAAGGGAAAGATAGAAAGTGCGAGAGAGAGAGAGAGAGAGAGAGAGAGAGAGAGGGGGAGGAAGGAAGGACGCGTGCTCAGTGAACTAGCTAATGACGAAAGGGAGGACCGAGAGGGAGAGAGACAGTCAGAGAGAGATCGAGAGTGCGGGAGAGAGTCAAATAAGACGAAGGTGGGTGGAGATAGCACGGGAGGAGCAGGCGACTTATACGTGGAACGCGAGAGGTCGGTTACCGAGATTAGGAGGAATTTTAAACTGCCGAGTAGCTCGGGGCTAAATGTTCCTCTCTCTCGCTTTTGGCGAACCAGAACAGAGAGAGACCTTCGAATGGCTCGAGAAGACTCGCGCGCCTCTCTAGACGCTCCGAACGCGAGAAGCGAAGGAGAGAACCAAGAACGATGTTGCTCGAGCTTCCTACCTCGAGAGCCGGTCTCTTATAATACTCCGAACATAAAAAAAACCTTTTGCAGAGTGTACAAAATAAGATCCGACTACGATCTCCGTCCTCGAATGATCCGCGAGACCATTGACCGTCGGGAACCTTGTAAGCGAGGAATAATAAAGTTTCTAGCGAAATTAAGAAACCGGGGAGGGGTAATGTCGTCTCGGGTGGCGCGCAACCGCGGGATGGGAGCTTTTCGCGGTAATTCGTTGAACCGGTCGGAAAACTCGAGCGCGATTAAACTTGCCGAACGTCTTTTTCCTAGCCCCTCTCTCTCTCTCTTTTTTCCTTCGAGAATTTTTATCGACCCGAATTTTAGGGCGTTCTAATTGTATAATAAAAATTTGTCGAATATACTGAAATGTATAAATTATTCAACAGAGTAATTGTTTGGATCGAGGAAATTTAAATAATATTCATTTCCTAAAAAGAGTATCGAGTAGCATCAACTATTTTCAGTGTAAGTACCAAAATCGAATCGCTAATTTCTCTCAATCTCGCCGACATATTGAGATCCTAAAGAGTTTTCGATAATACTGGAACGTTCTTTCCGTCACACACGCCAGATAATTACGAGTAGAGCGGAATGTCGATAGCCGATATACCACCGGCCATTACCGGTAATGAATAATTCACGGCGCGGCATTAAACGCAATTTCGATTCGCATTTAGATTACCATTGTTGTGTGTGTCGTAATCGGGGGAGGGAAAATTCTCCTCCGGAAAAAAATCCGTTCGATTATCGAGAAGCCAGTTAGCCGATGATAAATCGCGCGGGGCTACTTAAGCCGATTCGCGACACGTCGCGTGTTTATCGATCGCGATCGATCGCTTCATTTCGATCGAGCGTATCGCTCGCGCGGCCTCGAAAAACCGCGTCGTGACCGCGAGTTGAATCTACTCTTGGAATCCTCTTTCCTCTCCACCTACTCCTCCCCTCCCCTCTCCTCCTCCTCCTCCTCCTCCTCCTCGGCTCATCGCGATCTCGCGATCGTGAGGTTGCATTAACAGTACCTTACGGATCGACTCTCTCCGGCTCTCCCGTCGAAAGCCCGCGCCGCGTGGTGTCTTGACCCTCGGTGCACCTCCTTCCTCTCCTTCTCATCTTTTTCCTCGGTATTTCTTTTTTTTTTCCTCATCCGGTGTACGTACGATGCGCGAACGATGTACAAGCCAGCCTGTGATTCACCAAGACTGTACATCTTGGCGGAATAGGGCTGAATTTACGTATATCGTTGTTAGGAAGAGAGAGAGAGAGAGAGAGAGATGGATAGATGGATAGAGAAAGAAAGAGCGAGCGAGAGAGGGGGAGGGAAAAAGAGAGGAGAGCTCGCGGTAAATACATCCACGTTCGAGGCGAGATATTCGCGCTCCGTGAGTAATCGTAACGCGAGAACGCTCTCGCCCGGTGTATACATCGAACGGTTACGAACGCAAAATACATATTTACCCGCGACTCCGATGTTTGCGAAATCGAACCTTTTTTTGCGCCCATACACTCGATCGCAATTTCAGACCGAATGAAACGAAAATTTCGCCCGCCCGAGCGAGCGGGCTCTCCGAAGCGAGGATAAATATTGGCGTATAAACATCGGCCGCGTTTTTTTATTTTCATCGAAAATCAAAACTCGGTTGAGCAAATCGCAAACGCGAGAGGTAAATTAACCCCGGTGCGGGGGAATACTCGCGGATCGGGATTGACGAGTCGTAACGTGAGTCTAGTTGCGGAATGAGAGAGAGAGAGAGAGAGAATTGAATAACATCGGAGGTCGCAGGTCGGTTACGTGTTACCGTTCTTTCGCCCCTCGACTTCGTGACGCTCTGGCACACCTGCTCGCTATATAACGCTCTCTGGACCAGATGGGACCGCGCGATTCGGTCACCTGAATATTTCGTCGATATGCCTCGAGAAATTCGACCGCTATTTGTAAACAACGGAAAGAATTTAAATAACTTATTACGGTCGCCGATTGCTACTACTTGTCGTCACAGCTATTATTATTAATTTATAGTACAAACTTGAGGGGGAGTCTTGCTGTACAAGGCTTTACATATTTACATATTTTATTTACAAATTCTGCGTAATGTCTTGTTTACAATTGCGGGAAAAAGTAGAGTTCGTAATAATTAACGGAAACAGACGAAACCAATTTTTTTTTTTTTAAGTTTAGATCGAAGCGAGGTACATTAAGAATAAAAATTGTTCATCATCGTAATGTAAATTAAGTACATAGAGGGCGAGAGTCAAGTGCAACAGAAACGCGATCTCGACTGGGGAGATGCCTCCAGCCGATACATCGCGAGTCGACGGAATTCTCGGCGCGAAATAAGCAAAACCCGACTATCTACCATTGTAAGATCATTTTTACGTAGATACCGCGGCCGGTACAGCGAGCCACACGATTGCGAACCCGATCCCGCGGTCTGGATGTTCCGGTACATTAGGAGCTCGGCTTTTCTAACGAGATAAAACGGATGCTAAATGTAAAGCCGAGAAAGCGCAAACACGAAATGCAGGAATGGCCGAGAGAGGTGTTTCGAGCGTGAGACGAATCGGTTTGCGGATTCGCTCGGTCATGAGAGCGCGTAATTCACCGGGGCTTTACTTTGATTATTACGTCCGGAATGAGACAAAATCGATGGAAAGATCTGACGAAGAGAGTACACGAGTATTCAGATTTATTTCATTCTACCCTGCATCCTACTAAAATCTTGATTTTTATTCTATAAACTTCTCACCTGTATTATAATACCAATAATAAATAACGATAACGAGTCCCAGATATTAATGTTTAAGAACGGCGAATGAAATTCATCCTTTCTGCAATTACGGAACTGCTACGTCACCAAAAGGGGTTAGAAAGTAACGTCGCGTCTAATCCCGAGGACGCGAAAGCGACGAGTCTGGGTAACGAGAAACGCGCGCGGAAGTGGAGAAAATCGCGGTACCCACTCGACGAAGTTCCCCGCTTAATGCGCAATTGGCCCGGACGAGATCCGACAATTAGTTTTCGAGATTCGCGTGTGCGATCGCGGTCGGGCCGCGCGCGTCTCTATCTCGTCGTCGCGATTAAACGCGACACGCATTAGCGGAGCATTGTGCTCCGCGAACAATCTCGAATAACTTTTCGTCATTTCCCGACGCAATTCGTCGGAGGGGATCCATAGAGAGACGCACGCATCTCCGAAATTACACCGGCTCTCGCAGTTTCGCTCCGCGCGCATCGGCAAATTCGTACGTATATGCACTTAAAATAAAAATTTGCGGAATTTACTTGACATTTATTTGCACACGTTCGAATATTTGTTTGAATTAAAGATACCAATTTTATCTTAAATAATATTTCTTCATTCTAAATGATAGTTTATTTTATCTAGCAAAATGTTTCTAAATTTTCAAACAAATATTAAGTAGCTTCAACAAATTTTTTTTTGTACACTTTTTGACAAATCGGTATTTTATACTCCTCCGTTTGTAAATTCAATCTAATTGTAAATTTCACAAATTCGAAAGGAAACTTATTTTCGCATTTCACACGACGCAGGAGACTGACGAGATGTTTTTTTTATCGTTTTGCAAACTCTCATTCAATTTCCATCAATCACGTTCGTTTCTTAGCGCGCCACGTACCGACAATAGTCCGCGAGCTACCGAACCTCATTTTCCATTAAACTCTCGACGAGTCGAAGAACAATACTTGACCCGTTCCCGATAGAACAGCGCTTATGAATTCCCTCTCATTCATCGTCGTGCTGGGAAAATAAAGAAGTGAATAGAGTCGTTAGGCTTCATTGTACGCGGTTATCCGTACGATTGCGTTCCCCGTCACGGCAATCCAAACACGCGTATTTATAATCACGAAACGCGCGAGAGGGCTCACTGGTGCGTAATGAGCCTCCCGGTCGAAAATTTTTGTCCCTCGCCCTCGCGAGTGTTTGTATCGTCGATCCGTTTTTCGAGCCCTCGCGATCGTATTGTATCGAGAATTTCGAGATAACGAGGCCGGTGTGGGCGAGAAGAGTGGAAACCGCGGACGGTGGAAAGGCGGTTTTAACGAGAGATAAGTAGGCACGTAAATGTAACGCTCGCTCGGTAGGAACGGAGGACGCGCGAGCGCGCGCGGGGGGAGGAGGGGGAGGTTCCGGGTCGTTGGATGGGCGCCACCCACGCGCCCGCGAGAATCGAACGGCCGCGACTCCCCCGCTCTCTGTGTTTTCGAGACGCCGAGTCGGGTTAACGGGTCGGAACCGAGCGAGAGAGGTGCAACTTCCCGACCTAAAAAAGATCCGGTTTGTAAATTCGCACAGCCGATCTCGTAAATTATCCCCGCGTTATCCCTCCAGCGCTCGATTTCGATTTTCTATACCGAGCGAGAGAACGATATTGTCGAACCGATGAATAATTTTCAGATACGAGAATAAAGCGATACGCGGTGTTTCAGGGATGCTGTGTCGAGTTGAAAGATGGTTAAATCCAACAGAAATGTTCTATACGGAGAATAACAATTTGTTGAATATTTGCATACAATGAAATAAATTGAATGATATTAATATTTAAACGATAAAAATTATTTGAAATTCAGAGTAATTTTTGAACATCCTGCAGACTCGCAATTTAGAATAACAAAGATATCGCAGCATTAACGGATTTTAATTCTCTGACAGATTTCATCGTCCAAGTTTCATCAACTAGCTGCAACGAGTCTCTCATTATTCATTCTGTTATTTTCACAGAAACACGCGCACGTACACACGAATGCATTTTTATTAAGGTTGTGAAAGTCGATATCGCTCCGGAGCTTAAAACAACGTTTGTTATAATGTCAAATAATTGCCACGGTTAATTTACATATGATAGCCCTCTCGCCTTCTCGCTCGCTCTCGCTCGCTCATTAACGATGTGTACGTTGTATAATAAATTAGGTCGCGTCGGGCAAACTTCGATTTTCCAGAGCTGCGGGCTTACCATACGGCGAAACGAATAACGTCGACAGTCGCTCGACATACCTGCGGGTGGACGCTCGTTACTTCATTCGATACGATTATTATAAATCCGAGATGGAATCATGAATGTAACAACCGAGTCGAACAATTTTTTCAAAAAACTCGGCTTTTTATATTCAATTGTTGAAGAACAATTGTTTTTGTGCAGAAATGAATAAATTGATTAAAAAAGTCAACAATGAGAGTAACAGGTGAACTAGACTATTAGTAGTTTACCGATTTTCGAAGGATGAAGGGATGAAAACAGAAAACAGGATACCACATACTGCGACCCGTTACTCGGGATTTTACTCACCCAAGGAAACCGAATATCGAGTAAAATCGCTAAGAGCGTGGAAATTCGTAGCAAGCCGAATTTCCGATATTTCCTTTTTCACGGGCGTAAAACGGCGATCGTTGTCGCGATGGCGGGCGCGGCTAAAAGGGTTGAAAATTTCCCTCGTGACCCATATAGCGGTTAATTAATATAACAGGTGAATTTTCCGTTACGCTCTCTGTGTCCCCGTGCAGGGCGATATCACCCGGTGGTTGTCGGTGCGTTACCGCGTGTAATTCGTATAACGTTGGAACGGGCTGTGCTCTCGTCGGTACGCCATTTACGACATAAATGAGGGAAAAATGAATTTTTCGTCCACCGCCATGTGAAAGGGTCTTGTTAAAAGTTTCGTGTATCCTTTCGGGGAAATTCTAATTAATTTTTTTCGCATCTATTTTCGCTCTTCCGTACGAATTTCGAAACAAGAGCGCGCTACTGGCGCAATGCTCGACTGGATTCGATAACTCGATTGCAAAAAATGAAAATGTCACTTAGTCGCGACTGAATTACCCTCACGACCGCGTCAAGAGCTTCCACTCTTATATAATTTAGCTTTCTCCCTCTCTCTCTACTACTAGCGGAGCGTAAATTAATTAAAAGTAAAAAAAAGTTCGATATCGGTGTACTCGTTTATGAAATTTTTCAAATCCAGCCCCTTTTTTCGCGTAAAATTTCATAATGGACGCTGAGAGATCGCAAAGAGCTTTTTCTTTAATTTCCCGGCGCTAATAGCCGATAAAAGTTTAATTTTTCGCGCGCGAGAGGGCGGATATATTCGAGGGAGCTATTGCGAAAATTAATATCGAGTTAGCGCAATCGCGAGTATGCGCGCAATTAAAACCGAAAAGATTAATTCCGCGCGGGAAGGAATTTTCGTAGCGAGAACAACTGGCGAGTATGGCTCGTGTATACGTTTTGCCCGGGTTATAATTTAAACGCGACGCGGCCGGACGCGAGGACAAAAATTTTCAAATTCCACGCTCGCGTATTCGCGCAAGAGAGCCCGCGGAGAGACTGCAAAGAAGACGAGGGAATGCCTTTGAAAATCAGCAGCCAGGAATTTAATTTCTGGCGGGCCGGCAACGAGCGCGAAACGATTCGCGGTTTGAGCACTCTTGGCCCTTTCGTTTCCGCTTTTCCCGCTCGTTCGGAATTCGCCGGATGAATATTTTGATAATTGATTCTACATTTCAATCGAAAAATTCCAATCCCTCGTCAATTTCGGTACTAAATTGTTGATTTATAAATGATTCGTGGAAAATTGTGGCGAAAATTGATATGTCCGATTGTTGTATCGACATCAATACAAATACGAGACTCGATCGACTGGGTTAATTCATTTGGATGATAATTTATTTGCTTATCGTGATATATTTAGATGATTATAAAATTAGTCTGGGTAATTACCGGAGAGTAAATAAAATAGAAACCCATTCTCTCTCGGTAGAATATTCATGAAACAGCAAGAAATGTTAGTACTACAGGTATACCGAGAGGATACTAGGGGTTTTATTCTTGAAAAGACGAAAGTCGTTCAAATTCGTACAAATTTTTGAAATTTGGCAGAGCAAGACAAAATTTTACATCGTGCCTCGAGAAAATTAATTTCGCGCAGTCCGCAAAACAACAGAATGAACGATAACTTCCGGTTCGCGGTGAACGCTTCGTAATTCGAATCTCCGCCGGCAGGGTTCTTTCTCCTCTCGCAGCGCCCACGCACTACTCGCGCTGCTCGCTTTTCACGCACTCGTGCCTGATTAGTGAATATTCCGATTTTTGAGTTCCCAAACGCGTTTCGCGCAATTAAAATCCTGCGCGTCGGGGTGATAAAAGCTCGTAAGGAGAAAAAAACAAACGAAGAGGGAAAATTGCCGACGAAGCAATTAACTCGCGCGTTAATGATAATTATCTGTATATCGCGAAACGGGAATACGCTCGCCGGGCGTATATTAATGACACACGCCGGTGGAAAATATAGCCGCGTAACTGGCACCTTGTTAATTCGATACCGGCCACGACCGTTCATTGAATTATCGAAACGCTACGCGCACGTACACGCGCCGTCGTGTGCCGAATCGTGAATCGTCCGTTCGTTAATTCTCAGAGGTTTAACCTTCGGCTCGTTTATAAACATCTGATACTCGTAAAAAATCTTCGATTTCAGATATTGATAAACAAAGCGAATATTTACGTTCTTGTTTTCACAGAGAGTTGCCGAGAGAAATATTATTAAAATGTTTTGCGATCATGGAAAAAACATATTTGTATAAACATTTATAAATCTTCCTGGTTTATATGACAGAAGACTGAAAAAGCTTCGATTCGATACAGAAAAATATCTCTGTTTTTTGATATTTTTGAACGGAAAATATATATTGCCCGGCAACTAAAAAACTATCCCGAGTTAAAAAGTATGTTATTTGTGAATCTTGATTTGTATAAAGTCCCACCCATTACCATATATTTTAGAATACAATTTTGGATCGATATTCAGGTAAAGTAATGACTTCCTGAAAAAATTTTTCTCGAATTCGGATTTATGTAAAATATCGTTACTACTATTTGGCACGAAACTCTCGATGATAAAAACGTTCTCTCTCTATTAAAAATGAAATTTTTAGCTTCTCCTTATAAATCTCTCATCGGATTTATCCGAGCTCTCCCTCCGGTATCGATAGATCGGCATTGACATTTGCCCCCGATAGTTCGAATCTCGTTCCTTCCGCTCGAACGAGCCTCCGCTCGACGTGTGTACACACCGAGATGTCCACGCGGTTGGCTGGAAAAAAAAAACGTCTACGCCGAGGCGTGTCGACGTCCGCGCGTTGTTCCGAATCGTCGAGCGGGAGAATTCGATACGTCAATCCCGATATAAGCGCGCGCGGCCGACTCTCCCGTTTATCGCGGAAAACTCTGCGGCTGAAAAAGATACGGCCGAATTTGAGAGAACGTTAATTGGTAGGTGAGAAAAAAAGCCCGATAAGGGGCGACGTGATTTGGAGTGAAATAAAATTCGGAAATCGTAGGGGAAAATTTTCGCGATAACGAAAAAAAAAATAGAAATTATTTCAGGTACGATAATATTGGCGTATTTCGTTATCTCGAGATACGAGCGCCTTTCGTAACGAGATAATTACGACGCACCGGTCGAATTTAATTGAAACAAATTTTTGCCACTTTATGGGCTCGTAAATTGACCTTATCTGTTCCCAGGGCTCTCGATTGCCCGTTGCGTCGATAATCGCCGTACGTTCTCCGCTTCTTATCCGCACTGAGATCGTTCGCGACACAAATACTTACGTGCTCGCTGCGATTCCGGACTAATAATAAGACCAGCGGTCCCTTTGTGCTCTGTACAGGTACTTACCTGAAACAGAAATTTAAGAGAAACGTGAATTGAGTGCGTTTTGAGGAGGATTATCATTGTAAACAGTATAATTTTACATTTTTTTAAATTATACATATGGTCTTACATTTAAATGACAACTTTTTTTAAATAAATAGCATTCTTTATTTTTTGTTTGCAATTAAAAACATGTAGGTTCAACTATATATATAATAAACACTACACTACAACGTTCCATAACAACTTTTCAGTTTTTTGAGTCCGTTACGCGTATCGCCCCCCGTAATCTTCACGGCTGACGAGGAATAAGAGAGAATGGAGAATGAAACCGAAAATGTCGACGGAGCACGAATGATTTACGCCACCCGTGCGTTTACGTACGCGCGCGTGTCTCGGAGTTTAATAAAAAACGCATTACACACGCGTCGGATGATTTCGCCGGGGGTCCCGCTTCACCTTTCGCGGTATAAGCCTCGCGCGGTGGGGGCAACACGTACTCCGATGTATATAGACGATTATGCGAGCGTAAGGAAACCCGGGAAGTCTGTGGATATTGCCGTGTCCCCTTCAATTTTGCGTGTCTCCGACGCTAACGCAAATATCGTCGTTCATCTCGCGCTAGAGAATGCCGCGAGACTGTCGCGTCAGCTTTGCTGCATTATAAATTCACTGCGCCTTGATACTGAATAGTTCGAAATGACCACCGTTCTTTAAACAATTGGTACTTTGTGAAATTCTAAACAAATTTCAGATTGATATCTGATTAAAAAATCAAAAATAAAATGAAAATTTTTACTCAATATTTGAGTTGTTTATTTTGAAAGTGATTTAAACTCATTTTCCAAAAAAATCGAGATATTGGAGTACTTGCGTTGATTATGTAAAAATGTAATAATCAAAGTAACAAACATTTTCGAAAATTAGGTCATTTTCAAAAGAAACGACTCATTTATTTGATTTCCCATTCAGAAGTTTCAAAAGTCATGAATGTACGAAAAAAGTGAAAAACTTTCTCGCCACCCTGTACGTAACACCAAATACGTATATAAACTCGTGTTTATTCCTATGGTAGGTAGAAAACTACCCCCAGCGAAAATTTCAGTGCGCGTTTTCGGCCGCGAGTACAATTTTCCCCTTTTTTTTGCTTCACATAGCGTCGTCTGGCTACACAGTAGAGGGGAGAAAGCGCGATTCAGAGAGAACCCAAGGAGATTAATTACAACGAGAGACGTTTTGCGCTAGGGCGAAAATAAATTACGTAAAAAACGTCTCGTTATAAATTAGAGAGCACGGGGTTGTATTATGAGATTTTATTCGCCGTGGAATATGGGGCCCGTGGCTTTTCGCCCGAAATGAAAAAAAGGAGGCCGCGGCGGCAATAGCCGGCTGAAAAATCAAACTACAAAGGGTTTAATTTCGTCCGTGCGACGCTATCAAGTGTATATACGAGGAAATATATGGCCGCGCGAAGAATCCGCGGAGTTATTCGGCTCGTGCGCGCGCTGCTAGAGCTTTTACGCGGTCGTCTAAAACGTTAGTCGCGCGAGAGCGAGGGAGGGAAAAACGGAAGAAAAACGTTTCGCAGACTATGTAATGAAAGTATACGAGACACTAAAAGAAGCTCGAGGCACGATCGGATACCCGGCGAGATAGTCGTGGATGGTAGGAGAGTGGATGTTCATTTTGTTTTTTACGAGGCGAACTATTCCGCAGTTAACGATTTTTCGTTTGTCAGTCAAACTCTCGAAAAAAAAACCCTTGCCCCATTGTTTTTTCGCGCTTTTCCCGTTTTTCTCGATTTCCTTTGTTTCGATGGCCCAATAATGTCGGGAGTGAAAAAATGGGAATTTCGCGGAAGAGTCATTCTGTACGTTAAAGCGACGCGTCGAGATTCTATTGTGCACTCTCGTTTTACTCTTTTCCGCTATCCGGTTGCAGTTTTACGCTTCAACGAAGCCGCTCTTAAAGCCGAGAGGAAGAACGAGAGAGAGAGAGAGAGAGAGAGAGGCTTGGGAGATAACGAAGAACGACGTGGATGAAAAAGCCGTCAACCGGTCGTCGCGGTGTCACTCCGCTAACCGATTATTTACAATATTCGCAGAGAGAACGCGGAATACGAGAGAGTCGGGAAGAAAATTTCGGAGAAGCCAGTCGCGGAAGGAACTTTATTCATACCGTGCGAAAATGCGGGGGTGGCGCGCTACGAGGAGGGGAAAAAGCTCGCGGGATCGAGGACGCGCGAGGACTCGCATTTCGATCAGTATCGAAAAGTTGGTCGAGAACGAATGCCAAATCAGATTTTGCCAAAGGATAAACTTATTTTATCGCGTGTGGTAGTCGAGATCGATAGGAGACGTTGGATGTGGAACAGAGAGAGAAAGAAAAACAGAAAGAGAGAGAGAGAGAGAGAGAGAGAGAGAGAGAGAGAGAGAAAGACGAGACGGAATAGTTTTTCGAGCAAGCACGAGTCGCGTCGTCGGTGAGAGTTTATCGCGTCCGGAGTTTCCTACGCGCGTAAAATACGCCGAGCCACTCGACTTCTCTCTTTCCCTCGCGTCGCGTTCGAGATGCCTTCCATCGAGAAATTAGGAAGTTAGTTTGGCTCGCGCCGTCCCGCGGGCGCGTGATAAATTAAAAATTATATCGCACGCGCCGGGAGAGAGCGCGCGAGTGTGTCCCGGGATAACTCTCGGACTCGGCACCGAAAACTTGTCGAGCGCAATTCGCGAGATCGTTTGAATTCGGAATTATCGCTCGTCTTGCGCTCGTATCTCTCGAGTTGGATTGTACGAATTTTAATTGGCATTTTCTCGGTCGAACTTTTCGAATTAACGAGTTCATACATACGTATGTAGAACGTTCTCCGAGTAGTAGTTTAAAAATTTAGTGAATATATCGTTCGAGTTCTAGCGATTTATATTTTCTTTCTCTTTGACAAAATCGTCGAGGAATTTTAGAAAGACGAGGAGGAAAGTACCGATCGGCCGCTATTTTCCCCTTTTCGGTTTTCACGAAACAAGCCTGACCGGAGTAATATATATTCCTTGACACCAGCCTCGGGATATTAAATAAAGAGTCCCCTACGCTCCCGTGGGATGGAGCAGTTTCTCGCTTTCTCTCTCTCAGTTATTTTCCCACCCCTATCCAGTGATCATCCCCTACGGAATACGATTCTTCCAAGACCGCGGGAAGGGCCTACCGTTATTACGGCTCCATTCATGCCAAGTTACTCAATATTTAGCTCCTGTATTAGCCGAACAACCCTCCTACTTCTTCCCCAACCTCTCTCTCTTTTTCTCTTTTTTCCCTCTCTCACTCTCCAATATCCTCTGGATAGCCGTTGCGAGTTTAATTATATTTGACTTGATTCGCGTCGGCGGACTCTGGGCGAGCAAAAATATCCTCTGAACTTCTTTGACGAGGATTTTCACGAGACTCTACGCGATTTGCCTCGGGACTTTTGATAATACCAACTGGTTGAATCTCGCGAGTGGAAGCACGAGTTAACGTCGAAAAGCTTCCGAGTGACTCTCCGAGGGGGTTTAATCACCGTGGGGGTGAAGTTGGGTAATGGGCGCACGACGGCGACGTGCTCGCCAAGGCACCTAATGCTTCTTCAACTCCGATGCATTAAAACTCAAAAAGAAGCGTATTGTGTTTTCGAGAAGTGGGCTGTACGAGATCTCGAGATGGAAATCGATGCGGCTTGCCGACTCGAAAAATTTTGTCAATTTATTGTTTGTAGCTCAAAATTGAGCTCAAATTCAAAATTAAGTATAATAAAAGTCTTATAGTATATTGTATGAAATAGACACAATCTATGTTCAATAATTAAATACCGAGAAAGATATCACAACGAAAATACACGAACGCGTTACATCGATATTCCGGTTGATAAATTTCTCGAAGCGCAGTCACTCGCGCCTCCAAAACTCGTACGTTATCAATTCGCATCGCATTTCGATGGCGCGCTCGCGAGAAGTGATATATCTCCAAGTGGTTATAATTAAATTTGATGTATGGATATATCCGCTGAAACGCTCTCCCACGCGCGTCGTAAATATTCGATTAAAATACGCGCCGGCGGTGAGCTAGGAGATGCGTGTAACGTGAGAAAAAACGAGAAAAGGGGAGGGGAAGGGGGAGGGGTGAATGGCAGTAGTAACTTAATAACGGAGGACGACGTAATTTCACTCTCGCGGTCGCGTGACGGCCGATCGGAACGATACGCGCGAGAGATCGCGAGCGGGGGCGGCGTGCCGAATATTCATACGCGTGCTTCTCTCGTGAGCGCCAACAGGTCGCCAGTGTACAGGGGAGATTTTTTTTCTCCTTTGAGAGAGAGGAGCAGCGATAATTGCCACCCACGACGGCTTTCGCGTTATAACGCAAAAATCGCGCTGATAAATCGAGGGCGGCTCGTAATAGGTCCGCGTTATTTATGAAATGTTGCCAGGAAAAACACGATAATTAATTTGTTCTTCGGAGCTGCGCGAGAGATCGATCGACGTTGCGCAACCGGCTTATTCTCGCCGAGTCGATAAAGCGATACAAAATGCTTCGCTCGCGTGGATTTTGTGTAGTAATCGATTCGATTATTCAGAGATCTTGACGGTCTTATAATGGATAACTAAACAGTTCTATTTTTTGTTGTTTGTTTTCGCTCCAGAGCTGATTACATATTATTCAAATTTTTGAAAACCAGCGGAGATCGGAACGACGAAATTAGATTCCAAAGATATCCCGTCGGACGAAACTTTCCAATATACCAGTTGATATGGGTTATTTTCAAAAACTCGTTTAAGGAGTCTCAAATGTGTCACTATTCGCGGCTGAGATAATTAAATTTCCGAATGTCTTCGTTTAAAATACCGCATGGCATTTTCCACGACCCAAATTCGATTTGGAAATCCTCGGAGAAAATTACACTTCCCCTCTGGCGAGGGTCAAAGTCGCGAGGGACTGACTCGAAAAATCGTGAATTATTGCGAGATAAGAGGAGCTCCACCCACTCGCGACTTGGGCTAAAAATATACAATAAATACGACTGAAGCGAAAAATTTATTCGCACATACTAAAACGAAACAGTTTATTCACGAATACACTGACAATTTTTCATTGCTCGGTAGATATTTCAAAGACTATAAAATATGTATAAACCCTTAATGCTTACAATTGATACAGACAGAATTCAATTTTAACGAGCGCCATTAGTTTTATTGTGGAAGTATTTTTTTAATGTGACACGAAAAATAAAGAATTTACTTGCCCAATAAATATCTCAGTACCCAAAAAACAGCTCAAAAATCCATTCAGATTCAAAAAACCGATCAAATTGTTTTACTTTAGCTCTGAGTTATTAAAAATTGTCAATGAAATTTGAAAACTCGTATTTAGCACCCTCGAAACAAACGCGACGTCCGAATCAATACAGATGAAAGTCGCACAAATCAGGGGTAGCAAATCGTTCGATCATAACCAGCTAGGCGCCAGTGTCGTTCGTACTCGGCCTCGAATGTGCGAAGTAATTTGGAGCGAGGGAGAGGCGAATTTTAATCCAAACTCCCCCTTCGCAGCGCATTATAATTACAGAGAGCGCGGGTTAGGTCGTCGACGGGACGAACGGGGGGGTTTATATGGGAGAGGTTCGGCGAGCCGTACGAGTTACGCATAATTGGTATTTATGCTCGCAGCCGCAGCGCTATTCCGTGATTTGTGGCCGAAATTCCGTTAATGAGACGCGCGTGGTTGTTAATT
>NCVS01001787.1:0-15968 GCA_003055095.1 Goniozus legneri | reverse complement strand
CTATTTGGTAGACTTAGGATACTCCGTTGACTGTGCGTATACTCGAAATTTTTCTCCCGGGATGTTCCTAAATCTGTTCATGTTTCGCATTTTTTTATGAAGTAGAACTCAAGAATGCTAAAATTTGTATAATTTGTAGAAATCTAGGTGGAATATCCAAATTGAATTTTTCGAACGACGAAATATATCCTTTGAACGCAAACTCGCTCAGCCATCGACGAATGCGAAGCAGTTACTCACTGTCGGATCAATTACAGCTCGCGTTAATCTCGATAATGTGATACTATCGTGGTCAGCCACGGGCGTCCTGACAGCACGACGTAATCGTCGAGAGGAACGCTGCGAAGTCTGGGAGTCCAATTCGCGAATACTCTCTCTCTCTCTCTCTCTCACTCCCTCTATCTCTCTTTCTCTCACTATGATTGAAAAGGCGGTATAACAAGGGAGTTCGATGGGAATTATCGGAAAGGACTTCCCTTTGCGTTTATGATCCGAGTATCCACTTTTTTTCTGGAGGAGAACAAGAAATCAAGAGAGGGAGGAAGAAAGAGAGAGAAATACGCGTTAACGATACAAGCACGAGTATATAACTCAAAGCACTTTAATTACGAAACGAAAGTTCAAATAACGATTCGAGTCCTTATTATATCCCCATGATGAAAAGTGTATCTCGAAACGTTGGGGGGGAGGGGGGGGGGGATCGATTGCGTTCTGGAACGAGTTTCTCCAGAGGAAGAAAGAGAGAGAGAGAGAGAACTCGACAGTCGCTTTAATCGGCCGTGGCGCGCGCATACGCGCGCACCCGAGTACGTGTGTGCGCGATATGCGCTCGTAAATTAACGACTCGATATCGCGTCGATAATCGTGCGCGAGCGGTGAAGTCTTCCGTGCGTTTCATTAGCCCTTTGACGGAGCCGGTACCACGGCGACACTTTTATCGATAAACGCGTGGGTCGCGCGTCCGCATTCCATGCGCACTCGCTTATAATAACAACTCTCCGATACGCACTGCACTCTGAAACTCGAAACGCTCGCTCCCGTTTTATTTTTCAGTTTCGTTCGAGCCGATCATCTGTTTTTCTCAGATTGTTTCGCCATTGACGCGAGAATGATATTTGCGAAATTGAAAAAGCGCTTGTTTCCTCACGCTTCGTGAAATAATATTCGGAGCCGGATTATACGTTTATTTCGCTCGATAAAAATTTCAAATATAGTTCTATATATTTTTCAATAGAATTTTGTTTACATAAATGTTTAAGAAGAAATCATTTTAAGTAGATCGCTCGAATGGATCAATTCGACACCTACACCGAAAACAAAAATTAGTTGAATGTACTTAACATTTATTTGAAAATATATAAATAAATGTTTTGTTTGATAAAATGAATTGTTACTTGGAATTAAGAAATATTGTTTGAAATAAAACTAGTATCTTTAATTCAAACAAATATTTGGTTGAATTTATTTGATATTTATTTGAACGTATGCAAATAAATATTAGGTACATTCAACTAATTTCTGTTTTCAGTGTAACGATATTTATCTTCTCCTAATTTCTTTTTGACTCGACTGAAATTTGAGAAATAATATTAGTTGAGAATTGAAAACGGTGTTTATGTAAATTAAGCGAGGAATTCGTCGGAATAGATTTACAAATTCGGATATTTCAACCGAGTTTTCGACAGCGCCGTGAACTCGATGACGAGAACGTTATAAGCGGAAGCTATCTCCGCGAGAAAGAGAGAACCGATGTGTTACGACGAGCCACGTGTTACAAACTCATTAGTAAGTCCATTACAGAACGACGTTAAATACGAACACACGACGCAATTATCGCGATAGTCGGCTTCTAATTAGGCCGCCGTTATTGATGCGTTAAAACACGCGAGCGGTGCGCATCGATCGCCTTCGGATCCGCAATCCCCGGTTATTGCCGCCCTTTTTCCTCTCTTTTATCTTAATTTTCCCCGCGGGCACACGCGCTCTTATATATCCAGCTTAAAACTCACGCGCGCATTTGTTTTTCCTCCCGATGTACATCTCCCGCTCGGGCGAAATCGCGAATAAATTTTTTTCCGTTATCGATTCGTAATTTTCCCCCACGGCCCGATCGCGACGATAATTAGAGCGGCGGGAAGGTAAATTAATCTCTCCGGTCCAATAAAACAAGCCATCTTTTTTCCCATTCCCGGCGCAATATGGACAATGGTTAGCGCTTCGGATTTCGTTCCGGGTTATCGCATCTCAATCGAGAAAAATAAATTTGTCGAATTAACTAAATAATAATCCAAGTATTGTTACTACATTATGTCGTAAAAATAAATATATATTATATTGTTAAAATATAAAATATTATTATTGTAAATTATTTTCATTGTTATTCGATGTGACATTTCTCTAACATTTTTCAACAATCAGTCCGCCAAATTGATAAAATATACCTTTAGTGGTATCACAGTGAGAATTCAGTTAATACGAATTTTCCCTCAGAACAATCGAAACAAATTAGCGTAACGAAACAAAAAATTCTTCGAAAACGAATCAATCAGTCTCTTCCAAGCGAAAACAAGAGAACGTTTGTTCGAAATCGCATTAATTCCGCGCCCCGCAATCTCGATTCAATTTTCAGTTCGATCTGTAACGATTTCACGAAATTTCCCCTCGATGCTGTATACATATGTATACGTACATACAGACTAACATGCGCAAACTGTACAGTTGGCAACCGCGAGTTTACGCGTCACGCGAGCGTTTTCGACGCTCGGTCTCCTACGAGCTTCGATACCCATTGACGCTGTCCAGATTAAAATTTAATTACTCACGGTATATTAATCAGCTGTCGAAATGCTGGGGTGGCGAGGCCAGAGGAGGGGGGATAGAGCGTGTGAAATGGCTGCGCCGACAGAAAGGGAGAGCAATATACGTCGCGAGTGGGTTGATTCGCGTGATACGTATTCCGGAGTCAGCCACGCACGTCGAGACGACTGGTCGTCGATAAGGTCGACTTCGGCAGACGTAGACGTATAAAGGGTGTCTTGGAATTGTAAACCATTAAAACAGGAAATAATGTATAAAGTCTTAAGCGAAGATAAAACTTTTTTTAAATTAACCCTCTTAACATACTTTGCCATTCAGAAAACCTTTCCTTGATTTTTTTTCTGTTATTTCTATTATTATTTTCTTATTTTTCCTTCATCGATTTATGTTTTTCTTAAATCAATATTTCAATGCGTTAAAATCGGATTTACAGTTTTTAAAATGTTAAAAACTATTTAAATATTAAATCTGAAAAAATACTTTGGTCTGTAAATGGTGCAATCTCAGTTTTTATCTGAATTTTATTCGAATCAAACTATTCCAGTGTTTGATCGGTTGATGAGAAACTCAAATAAATTGCATCGCAAAAAAAATTGATTCGTTTAGAATTTTCTCACACTGTATCCAATGAAGACACAAGTTTTTCTAAATTTCAGAACACCAGAGCAAGAAAAAAAGAAGAAGTAAAAACGGATTTTATAAGCCATCCACCCTGTATATTCACGTATAGAGGATTCGGTGTGGCTCCTCGAGGCTCGCGCCCGCGACTCTAATGTGATTGGTTTTCCTCTAGCCCCCCTCCTCGCGAACGCTAACTCTCCGGAACTCCGCGCCAAAGTGAAATTAGTTTTTCGCGTGGATGTACGGGTCGCGAGGTCCGTCCCGTTCCGGCTGATAGGTCGATATATACCGGATGAGGATTCTCGCGAGCCAAAAATTCACCCAGGTCGGAAAAATCTCGATTCGCGAGATTTTTCTGTTCTATTGTTTTCACTTTTTCGCGTATACGCCTCACGAGCGCGCGCGCCGCGAGGGATTTTGAAAACCGATTCGAACAACCGCAGCGTAATTGAATAACGTCGCAAAATCAATAACCGCGGCCAATAACTGGGGTAGCTTACGTCCAATTCGGATACGGCTTCGTTCATTTAACATCGTCCTAACGAGATTTCCATGTTGGGTACGGGTATATAAAATTGGCCGAATCGTTGAAAATCGTCGTCCCGCGTGCTCGCTAATTCGAACGAGACAGCGCACGGGGAGAACGGGGAGGGAAAACGAGAACGCAAACGAGCAGACGACCGCCGCGGCCTCCGATTCGTTGCGGATAAAAATTCAGCCTCGTTTCGGCCGAATCGATATACCATATATATAAATATATATAGGAACCAAAAAAAGGACGTTCGACGTGATTAGCCGATTTTTGCTGGAAAAGTGTTAAGTTTCGTTCCACTAATCGGTCCAAACGTGCGTAAAATAAAAAGATATATACTCGTGGTAATGTGGAAAATTCGTTTTCCAATCCCGGAAAGTATGTATAAATTGATTTCTCTCTCTCATGAAAATAGAGTTTAAAATACCAAGTTACAAGTAAAGTACTAATATGAAAATAGAGTCAAATGCTCTTAACACGAATTTGTTTCAAACAAGCAATTCTATTTTTGGGAACTAAAAATAAAAATCTGGTACATTTAGCTTACAAGAAGAACGGGGAAAAGTGGATTTTTCATAGCTAATAAATCGAGCTTGCCAGGAAATGTACGTACAGTTTTTCGAATCAGCAAAGCCGAGCAACGTCTCGCCGCGTACACAAATATTGCAATATTCACCGATTTTTTCGTTTCTGGATCGATCTTTTATTCCTGTCGCGAGATATCCGTTCGTTCGAGTCGGACACTCACGACTCATCGATCTCGGCGATATCATTGCTCGCGGACTCGAGACCAGACCCCCTTCTTCTTCCTCTAACTAAACGTTTTTCCAGGGGATTTAGAGAAACGTATAAGATACGAGGGAGGACGTATGCTAGGTTATATATATATGTATATATACATATATAGTATATATAAGAACGCGTGTCGGGTCGAGCGAGCGAGACGACGAATGCGCGGCCGTGAAGTAAATAGGAGTCCTGGCCGTTCTGCCGTAAAATTGTATGTGAAATTGTGCAATGTGTCTTGCGAATTGAATCGCCGGTAACGACATTGATTTTATTGCTTGTTTCCAGGAGCCCACACAGTGCGCGCGGACCCCACCTATGGCTCTCTGCTCCTCCACTCCCTCCTCCCCTCGCCCCTCTATCGCTGTCTCGCTCGCTCGCCTCGATCGGCGAAACGCGCGAGACGGTTACGAAGGTATACCTATGTATATATATATATAACCGTCGTTTCATTCACCGGCGGTATAGAAAGAGAGAGACAACCCCGAAATTGAATTTTGGCGAGAAAAGGGCAATAAGAAAGGCAATGATTACCGAATAAAAACCGCGATCGATTCGAATTTTCGTCTCCCGGAGTCGGGAAAACGATCGATTTATATTCGTTTTGCGATACGCTCGGGGTGTCGTTTGTCATGGCGTCATTCTCGTACCGATTACTTTCGAAGAAAGGGTGAGTGATAGAAAAAAAATTCCGACTGCTGAACAATATATCGACGTTGTAACGAAAAGATATTGTTGGGATATAAATTCGTGCAAATAGTAGCTGGAAAAGTTTTCTTAACGAGAAAGACGAAAATAGTTCAATATATATATATATATATATATCGAGTGCGTATTATCGCGAGGCGAATTTACGTATTAAAAGCCAAAATTCGATATGGGCGGGAGCAATCGAGCAGGACTTGACGCGCGACGCGAGCTCCGTGGATCCCCGTCCATAATTTGCTTTCAATGATTTACCGCGGGCTAATTGCAGAATGCAGAGCGGGGAGAGCTTCGAGAGTGAGAGAGATAGAGAGGGGGTGTGAGAGGGAAGAGGAGTGGGAGGAGAGGGGACAAGGGCGCGGGTAATATCGCTTTGCAGGGTTACGTCCGGGAGCCGGCTATACTTTAGTTTGCAATTTAAACTTTACTTCCACCGGAATTGATTAGCTTTTAGTAATTAAGCAAGCAACGCCTTGCACCCCCTCACCCCTCTATACTATATCCAGGTCCTCGTTCGCCTCACCCCCTCCCCTCCCCCACGGCGCTCTCGCGTCACCGTTCCACTCCCTCCCTCCTCCTCCTCTCCTCCTCCTCCTCTTCTCCGCCTCGACACGCTCCGCGCCTGCGCTCGTTCCATCAGACTCGCTCGCACCCCCGCGTGTTTTCTTCTCGTCTCGCACGCTACGTGCCCGCGTACCACCTACCCCCTTCCTCACCCCTCCTCCTTGGCACCACTCCGGGCCGCGATTCCGTGCCCGCTCTCGTTCCGTCTTCCTCTCGGCCTAAACCTCATCCTCGCCCTCCGGAAGGCCGGTTTTAATCAACGCTCGCGGTGCATATATATATATGTATATATACACATCTAGACACGCGCTAGAAAAGTGTGTATAGCGAAAACAACAGCCGATGATTTAGCGAGATTGAAAACGATCTGAGAATATTCTAGGAACTGTCCGAAAAAGAGAAAATAGGCTAAGCGTGTACCGAGAACACTAGACGAATATTCAGATAATCAAAACAAGTTAAATCCGCGGCCACTGACTTTTTTCGCCGAGGAAAATATCTAACCGGTCTCCATAACCTCCGCAGTTTCCACTTATACACCCCTTCGGGATATCACCCCCTCCCCCTCTCTACGGTATAAACCTGGCGCCTTGTATATCCCGGCGGATCGCAGTGCGAAGCAATTTCGGCATGGAATGCGTTTCCCTCGATAGCTCGTATACGCGAGTGGTGGTGTGTTGTGGGTGAGAGAGAGAGAGAGAGTGAGAGGGGGAGAGAGGGAGATGGAGAGAAGGAGGGGGAAGAATGGGGGCGCGAGCGAGCGCTCCTGCCCAGCCCAGGACAGGCCCGACCAATTTCAACTTCCATTATACACCCTTACCCGATTTCGCCGACGTATTTCCAAAGTATGCGCGCTACCGCCTCCGCCATCTACCCTCTATATATAATCGTCGTGTGTGTGCGCGAGTTTTCTGTGTTCGTGTGTACGTGCATGGCTACATTTCCCAACACCGTCGCGACGCGTCCGTCTCTCCTGTTTTCCCACACGCACATCCAACTCGTGAGCTTCAGCGTGCGCGAACGGCCGCGTAAATTGCCGCCGTACGATAATTACTATCGACTCGGCGAGCATATTTTATCCCAAGCCCGTAATTCCATTTTCTCGCTCGTCTAACGGACCCGGAAAAAGGTGTACACGTACATACACATCTCTCCCCTGAGATGAGTATTGGAGAGATGCTCTCGGTTAGATACATTTTACTACTCTATGTTTATAAAAAATAATATTCTTCTAGGGGTATATGCGCCGTGATACGCGAAATAGGTAGTAGCAAATTTCGTTTATGTTTTTTTCTAGACAAATATTTCGTACTCTACGATAAAGTATTTTTTTCGATGGTATTCGAGCGAATATTGTGTTCACTAAACAAATTTTTCATTTCACTGCGTGTACGTATGTCATACGCATCGATAATTTATATCACGAGAAAAATTAATTACACACTCGATAGATTTTCGATTACTCCGGCGGATAGCGTTGCGATTTTTCTTTTTATTCAATTCGCGATTGAGATTCGAGAATTCGGTGCATTTAGCGAGCCAAGCGAGCGGAATTCCAGTTTAGAGAGCGTCCCGTATCGGAGCGAATAAGAGAGCCGAGAGGAGGCAGGAGAGACTCTCGGAAGCGAGCGCGCACGCGGGCCACGTGCTCGAACCGCCCTCATCCCTCAACGAATTTAAAAACGCAATTTACGGACAATAGAATGGCGGTCGGAGTCCGGTAACCCTGTGGCTCGAAGAGAGGGAGGGGATGAGGGGTGCGGCGGGGTGGAAAATGAAAGAGGGGCGATAGGGGTGCGGCACTCTCTCTCTCTCTCTCTCTCGCTCGAGGTGGGTTACAAGTCGGAGGCGTAAGAAGAGGTGGTAGTGGTAAATGAAAAAAAGCGTCGAGAGGCCCAGAAGGGAGGGAGAGGGAGAGAGCACGTCTGGAATATAAGGGCAGCCCGTTCACGGGACCGCGTGTATGCTTCAGCTTCGCCCGTAAAAATGTTGTTTTTTAATTTAGGAGACGCCGCGGGGTTAATATACGGCTTTAATTTCGGGATTTCATTTAGAGGAGAGAAGAAAGCGGCAAAGGTGAAAGAGGGAGAGGGACAGTGCTTCCGGAAGATCGAGAGAGAGAGAGAGAGAGAGAGAAGGCAACCTCGAAAAGGCTCGCGATGGTAACAAGGGGGCATCGCGGATCGAACCAGGATCTCGGGGGTTGAAGAACGAGGGCGGAGAGCGAGAGAGAACCGAGTCGGTATAGTTGGAAGGGTGGCGAACCACTTCCGGCCGCGAAGATTGACTTCCGACTCCCGCCCTGACAGAGGTCCGACTCTTATATGGAATCTGTGTATATATATATATATATATAGATGTATATGTATGTACATGTATACGTGTGGGTGAATGTGTCTGCGTATACACACATCCACACGTATGGGAGAAACCAATCAGCGGGACGAAGCAAACCCTCCTGCGAACGAACCTCGCCATCCGGCTCTCCTCCTCCCGCTCTCCTCCTCTCTCCATGAGCCACCGAACGATCAGACGGAGATAAATACCAAACGTCACAAGACGAGGCCCATCGCCGAGGAAGAGGGAAAGAAAGAACTCGACATTGGCATTGATCCGTTAATGGCGAGCGAAAGGAACCGGAAAATTTCATAATACCCCACTCTCGTGGAATTCTCTCGTAGGGTAGTTTCGGTTAAACGAATTTTTCCGCCGCTAATGCGCTGATTGCGAGCAGGGGTATGAGTCAGTGCTTTTTTTTAGGAATGTAATGAGAACTTATATTGGTAATATTACGTTTGAAAGAATACATTCGGGATTTAATTATCGAAAATTCTTAAATTTAAATATTTTATGGGAATATCAATATTTTTCTTAGGACCGAAATAATGCACTGAGAGAAGAATTCGTTATATCACGAATGAAATTTTAATTCGCAGAGTAAATTTTTCAAACGTAATCGCAGATAAATGAAATTTCGAATATTCTTGCATTCGATCGATTACTATTTATTATACAAAATTCATTTCAGGAACAGACCGAAAGCTGGAAATTTGCCCGAGGATGTGCAATATCAACGTTTTGTACATTCGAACGTGTTAATCGAAACAACTCAACGTGAAAGAAATTGGTAACGAAGAGAAATGAGAGTGGAGGAGAGAGAGAGAGAGAAAAAGCGAGAGCGTAACGCGCGAATGCGCAATTCCGCGCTATCGCAAACTAGTTGCCGTTCCGCGTAATTCTACGTAAACGCGGCAGCGCGATCCCTATCCGGTGCTCGAGTGAGTGTGTGTGTGTGAGAGAGAGAGAAAGGGGGGAGGGAGAGAAGGGGGAGGGGGTGGAGAGAAGGGGAAGGGGATAACCGCTGCAGAGCGCCAAGCCGATCGAAGTTATTGGCAATTGAAGTCGATGCTCTGCCGGGGTATCCCCCCTCGCTCGGCCCACTCAAGGCGCTAATTTATCGCGGATTAATTCGCTAATTGCGCGGCGAGGCCTCGCGCTCGCGCTCCAACTTCAATTAGCCGAGTCCGCGCGCGTATTTCTCGCGAGAGGGATTTGAAGCGATGGAGAGCCCAGTCGATAGCGAATAAAGGGGGAAAAAAGAAAGCGGCTTTATCGCGCTCCGATAATTCCGAGCGAGTATAACGCGAGCGAGAAGAAACGTTATACACCATCCTTCCACGGGCCACCCCTCGGAGGCTCGTGTTCTTTTCAGGGCGCCAATCAAACGTCGGTACTGGGCCTGGGCAATTAACGCTTTCGCGATAATTTAAAATGCGTTAATTACAAAGTGACCTTGAGCCCCATTAGTTGACGAGAGGAGCATACATGATTCTCTCCCTCTCTCTCTCTCTCTCTCTCTCTCTCTCTCTCTCTCTCTCTCTCTCTCTCTCTCTCTCTCTCTCGCTCTCTTGTGGTCTCTCGTATTCTCTGCCTCCGCCTTCTTCCACATCTCGTGGCAATGGCCAGCAGCTCTCGGCACCTTGGCCCAGGCAATTACAACGGTCATCGCTCGCCCGCGCGCCGAAGCAATTAAGGCGCTCCCCAATTAATGCCTCGGCCGGACCTCGTATAGCGGCACGCATTAAGGCGAGCGAGCGCGCGCGCGCGATCCTTGCACAAACAACGCCCTCCTATCTGTCGACCTCTCATCCTCTCCCTGTAACGGGTGTCTCGTTCCGATCGATCCTCTCCAACATCCCCATTTCAATCCATATAGGAATTACTCGAAAGGTCTGATCGAATATTTAGAGGTCCGAATATTGAATTAATTCGCTGGAAAGTGTTCTTCGTCTGAATTATGGAAGTTTAATGGTAAAGAGAAATTACTTAGAAGGCATAATACGTAATTGACAAAAATATCAAGATTTCAAATTGAATTTTCATCGGTTTTCTAAATATTGATTACGCAGTGGATAACTCGATCAGTCAAATTTTTTGGTAACAAACAGAGGTATGACGATTAAAATTTGTAACAAAGTTGCCGAAAGTCACTAAAATTGTTCTGTAGTGTTAATTCGAGTCTCGAGTAAAAGGGTTCGCGGATTCGAAATAATCGAAACGAGACACCCTGTGCGTTCTCCTCTCTCGCTCCAGTCGAGCCCGAGCGAATCGGAGTAAGAGAGAGAACGAGAGTTCCATTAGAGTTCCGGCGGAATTTCTCGCTCGCCAAAACTACTCAGCCGCACACCGCGCGCGTATAGTCGTGCCTATACACATACACTTACGTATAAATGTATATATATATATATATATATATATATATATATAAGCGTTATCCGACGTGCGAATATCAATAACGATATTCGATAACGAACGGTCCCGCATAGTCACGAAGGAGGATAGAAATTTCGTCCGGCCGAAACCCCTCCCGATTCAATATAAACGCGTCCCCGTATAATTCTCGAGTTATAGAACGAAAATCGCGAAATAAGAATTCCGAAGGCGTGCTATGTCGGGTATAATATCCGCGATCCGATTTGCGATAAACTACACGCCGCAAACATCAAATTTCTGAATTAAATAAATATTCATCTGGGTATCCGAGTAAGAATATTGCTTTTTAAAACTCGCGTAGTTCGTATTTCGACCCGAGGAATTTGTCAAACGTATGCAAAATATCCTCGATTCGAGAAATTTCAGCCTGGTGCATTTATATTAACGCAGCGGATAGATTACAAATATGCATATCATATTTACGACTGTGGTGGAGATCGATCGTCAACCGGTTTATTAATATCGTTCCGCACACGCGAGACTCGGTATCCTCTCGCGCGAGCTCAACCGAGCCCCGATTAATTAAACGTGTTCGTTTTCACGCTCGCTCCGAAAAAGAGGCTCGACGCGCGTTTCGGATTATCGCTCCTCGGCGGAATCCACCGCTGCCAGGAGAAAAAGTACATTGTTCGGCAGCGAGTAAACCGAGAAGGGAAAAAATGGGCTTTGTGGCAGCATCGAGCGGAAAATATCGAGAAGAGAAAAATCTCGACGGGCAGTCAATTAACCGAGAAGCGGAGTGACGCGGTCTGTATTAACTCGCACGCGCTCAACGGGTCCAGCGAAACGCGCGGTATGGAAATACGCGCGCGATATTCATGCCTGCTTAAGCATAATCGAAGTTAATTATGCCGTATCATCGCGCACGATCGAGCGCGCGCGCCTCGCTTGTCATCCGAGCGGAGCGCTGTGTGTGCGCGAGTCCTCTCCCTCTCCTCCGCCCCTCGCATGGGAAGAAACGCGCGCGGGAATAATACCGCAACGACCGGAAACGAGAAGCGATTCGATAAAGCGAGCGACGTCCTAAAAAAGATTAAAAAAAAAGAGCCTCACCAATGAAGAGTATAGAATTCGCCGCGACAAATCCGCAAAGTTATCTCTCCAGTTTCACGAACGTGTAACACTGTACAGTTGTAATCGAACGAGAACAGCCTGCTCACAACGGAGAACACACAAAAATCACAAAGTTTCACGAGAACGAATGAATCTCTCGACTCGGGGGCCGAGATTTCGCCGAGACTCGAGAGACCGTTTTACGCGACGCTCGTCGAGTGCGCGAGATTGCCGAGATCCGGTCACGACGGCGGTCCGACACGGAATGAGAAGCGGTGCGAAAACCGGCCGCATTCTCTCCCGCTCTCTCCTATTTCTCTCTCTCTCTCTCTCTCTCTCTCCCTCTTTCTCTCACTCTTCTGTCCCGGCTGCCTGTACTCCTCGTGACGTCACACACACGCGCGCGCCAGACGCGAGCGACGCATGCGCACGTGGCGTCGGGACGCGTGTCGCACGGCAGCTCCCTCCCTCTCCCACACCCTCCCCACCCACGCGACCCTTCCACCCCTCGCGTCGTCAACGAAGGTGCCCGTAAAAGAAGATTAATACCAGCTGTATCAAAAGTCGCCCGTGCAACGTCGCGGTGCCGGCTTAGGAGACTCTTTTACAGGTTAGGCTGGGCCTCTCTCTCTCTCTTTCTCTCACGCGTGCGCTCTCAAAATCGATACCACCACCTTTCTCATTAATCCCTTGTTACGTTTTTTGATTTTTCACGAAGCGATCGATTATCCGTATGAATCCGAGATCGGTATTCTCGTTCCTTCTTTGAAGCAAAATGCAGTATTTAACCACTTAGCGGTGGTCTGGCCAGAAGTGTGGAATTTTGTATTATGACGAGTCAAGCTTGCATTCCATTCAAAATTGTACACTTTTTGCATGTCGAATATGCTTGTCAAAAACAGCTGACTGGTTAAAAAATTTAGCACTTCCTTCAATTCGAAGAAAAATATCACAGAATCAGAGATTTTCAATCTCATACTTTTTTTTGAAAAATAGCATAGTATTTAAAAAATATAGCACTTGAAGAAATCCTACGAGTCGGGCGCTCCTGTACATTCGTTTCGAAGAAATGTATCACGGAAGGATGTAGATAGTGTCTGGAGAGAATATAGTAGCTAAAGAAATTCTTTGAATCGGACGCTTTCGTTTGGATTCAATCTAGCTAATGGGGGGTAATTCCTTTTTTTTCGATCGAAAATCTCTCCCTCTGCTCCTCTCCCTCGACTGCATCCCTCATCCCACCTGCAAGCGAGCGAACGCGACGATAATTACGGTTAATGTAAACGTTCGTTAATGGGTGCCATTAAATGCGCCACGGCAGAGTAGTCCACCCCTTCGGTCTGTCTATGTATACGAGAGGGCCGTGTGTATGCAGCCATTCCAGTTATATTAATTAAATAAACACCATAATTAGCTAATTAAATCAAAAGAGGTGGCGCGTCTAGAGGCTCGTTCTCCGCATCGTTGTAAGGATTTCGAGCGAGAACTCTGAACGCTCCTCCGATAAATACGCGAGTATAACACTTCATTAATTTTCCTGAATCCGTGCCCGATAAGCCGCCGGATAAACCGTAGCTTTCTTCCTTTTTCCGCGAATTCTATACTTCCGCGGGAAAGTATCTTCCGTGTAAGCGCATTGTCACTGATATTAGAATTCCATTCGAAACCTCGAGCGGGATATCCGTAAAGTATTTCGTTTTATAAACGAACGTCTCTCGTTTCAAAAGAATTTCAATATCGCGGAAATGTTAGCAACTGACGATTGCGCGGGGATATCTTCCTTTTTTATTTCACCGTTCGCGCTCGTTGAAGGTACAAAACGATTCCTAGGCCCCCCCGATTTCGTTCCATTTTTCTCCTCTCGCGCTCTTCTCTTTTTCTCGCCCCTCCCCCTCCCACCTCACGTTCACTTTTTTTTATCTCCTCTCGCGTTTCATCGAATCGCAGTTAGCCACCGTATAAGCCACGCATACCGGCGTTCGCAATTACTACGAATTTGCGAATTAAAAGAACTCGGCGCGGACGGATTTTCCTTGTCGGGGAGCGAGAGCGAGAGAGAGAGAGAGGAAAAGCGGGTCAATTAAAATTAATCGACGACGTAATTAGAAAAGTCATGAAAGGCTCTAGTGCCAGGCACGTTGACGTAGAAGGGTACGAGAAAACGAGTTTCTTTCCCATCCTCCTACCCCTCTGCTCTGTTCGTCTTTCTCTTTCCCTGCCCTCCCTCTATTCCTCGGGCATAGGTACTTTAAACGTAGATAAATCTTTTAATGGAAACTAAAATTAGCGAAGCCGTGAGAGCTATTCATACCGAACGCGCGATTCTCTTATCAACGATATGGGCCGAACTTTTAACGATTATTTTTTTCTTACCCTCAAGTACTCATTCAATGGGAATACACTAATACAATTGTTTTTGAAGGTTGTATAATAAAATTATTAGGAACTGTCAAACAGATTCGTGTAATCGATCAAGTGATCGATTCAATCGAATTTCAAACCAAATCGTGATTAGTATATGACAAATTGTTTAATCGAATATACTTTTAGTTCGAGTTTTATTTATGAATGATAACAGTGAATTTTTCTATTTTTTATTCGAAGAATAAATTCTCATTAATTAATCGATTGAGAACCGCAATAATTTCGATTGAATAAGTGCAATACAGTATCGATAAAATAAATCTGTTTTATCGTTTAATAATAGTAAATGTTCTCATTCGGTATGAGAACTCGAAGAACGAGCCCGACCGAACAACCGAAACTGTTAATTACGAATTAACCGAGAAAATCAGAAACATGTATCGCAATATCGAGAAACCGTGTCACCGATCTAGGGAATGAAAATATTTTTGGATCTCGATTAAGACGATTCTGAATAATTTGCAAGTTGGCGAAAATAACGCGCGTAGATTTACAGCGTAGAAACTGACGATACACAGAAACGCTCGCACAGCGTGGCCCTCGAAAAGCGCCTCCGTGTCATTAGTATGTTAATTGGTATAGCCGTGGTGCGTCCCGTCGCGCTGCCACGTCGAGTCTCGTATGCCCCGCGAACTCGGCGTGTTTATATGTTAAGATGTTTAATCGCTTCTGTAATTAAACTGTCCCTCAAAGGGTTAATTGTCCCATAAACCCATGAATACGTTAACGAGCTCGCCGCATCTCGCGCTCGCGGACTTGAGAGGGCGGAGTGAGCCAGTGGAGGCGCAGGACAGAAAAAAAAGCTCCTTGGTGGTCGTTCGAGGAGCATAACGAGGGTGGAGAAAGAAGAGCGTCGAGACGGGGAGGAGGAGACGCGACGAAAGGCGCGAGAGAACGATCCTGCTTCGTAAATAGTATACAGCGCCCTTCAAAACTTGCCTGCAGTCGGAGACTTTTAATTTTATGTTACATGCAAAATTAATGAACTATTATTCTTATGCCGTGAATATATAATTTATTTCAAGATTATATTGAAAAAACAAATGTTGATCGAATAAACTGTATATTCCTATATTTCTAGAACTACATTTTAACTGTTTGCTAGAATAACTGTTCAGTCTAGGAAAATATTTTTTGACCGACTATCCTAAAAATGCCACTTTTTGTACCTGTTTAGGCGGCGTAAAATCGCATATTTCGCCCGTTTGTACTTTTTGGCCCGCTATGCCATTTTACGCCCGCTAGGCTTAATTTACGCCCACTAAGTTAATTTTACGCCCGCTGGGTAATTTTTTGCCACTCAGTGTGAGAAATCATAATATAAATAAGCCGCGCATTGCCGCTCCGATAGCGCAAAAACTTATTCATGGCCGAACATTCTCTATCAGTTTTTTGAAGGTATACAAAACATGAACATACCGACGTACTCCGAAAATGCAAAAACTACTCCAATATCTCGAAATTCATTTCATAATTTGTGAGCTCAGTTTACTCTCTGCTCTTATGAACAGACGTGGTGTAGTGAATCGCAAATGGAAATGAGTGATAGCGCAACGTCTCCACCTAGTATTCGAAGCATTTCGAATGAAATGGATGTGGATTTGGTTCCAAAAAAATCACGCGAATACAGGGTGGGAAAAGTGTAGATAATCAAATTTTACCAGCAGGTAGCCGACGTCAACCTGAATCGAAT
>NCVS01001784.1:10495-43351 GCA_003055095.1 Goniozus legneri | reverse complement strand
CAATTGTTTATGTTTATGTTTGTTTGTTTGTTTTGAGCCAGAAAATCAGCCTTGTTTATCTACTAACCATTATGCATTAAATTGATCAAGAATAAAATGATTAAAACAAAGATACTATTTACATTAACATTGTTGCTATTATAATCAACATCGCGTCATCTAACAGTCTGATTCTAACAAAAATCTTGAATGATTTTATCAAGAAATGAGGTTCAACTTTACGCACGGAGAAAAATAAATGGTAAATTTTACCAGATTTAAGTACTTTTTTACCGTAATTTAAGGTTCTTATTTGGACAAACTTAATTTAAAGTAATAATTACTTCATTATTCAAGTTGAAGAGTGTGGCAGATATTACTAGAATTTAAAGTAATTTCTACTATTCATGTACAGTCCTAACATTGATTAAAGTAAAATTCACGTTATGTAAAGACTAATTTACTTTAAATAAAGCAAATTCACTGAAAGCCAGTAACATTATTTATTTCACTCAAGATCACTTGATTTAAAGTATTCTCTAGACATAAAATTATTACTTTATTTCTAAAATGGAACAGGCCGATTTATTTTTCTCTGTGTGTAGTCATTATGCATTAATCAAGAATTCTCAACAAAATGATTAAAACAAACATCAAGAAACTCGGTAGAGTTTCGTGCCAAATAGTTAACATGCGCGGGTACACATGTATATACTATTTACATTAACATTGTTGCTGTTATAAACAACATCGCGTCGACTAATAAAAACTGCCACTCAGTTGGCCCTCACTTTTCCCAGTGTATAGGAACTGACATATTTATATCAGCGAGAGATTTTCGCGCTTTGTGCTTTACAGACGAGTCTTCTCTATTTCTCGTGGACTCACCTCGCGCGTTTCCGATACGAAATTGAGCGTGAACTTCCGCGAACGGGTTGGCCTTTTTTCGCGACGAGAGAGCGAATAACGCCTTTTTCTCTCGCCGAGCTTCATCTCTCGTATGGAATTCCGTCGACGTCGAGAGAGACCGACGTGAGCTGAAACTCGATATCTCTGTGTATCGACGAGTAAAATGTCACCGGCATGCTCATATTTTGCCCCCTCCCCTCCCCTCCCCCATTTCGTGTGTCGCGTCTCGATTTTCCCGCGAAAGAACAATCTCAATGGAGCGAGCACAGATTGTTTTTACGTGGAAAAAATATAATTATGCACGGACCGTAGGTATCTCGGTGTGTGTGTGTTTTTTTTTTTCTTTCAATCATGCGGAATATCGGTCATGCGCGACCTGGTTTGACATATGACGTTACTCAAACATTCGTAGTTTGCTTCAGCTGCACAATGATGCATTGACCTTATAAGCTGACAGAGCACCGGTGATGAAGCAAATTGCAGTGTGTTTGCGAAATGTCAACTGACGGATGACATCGAAGCGACGAGCGCGTTTATCGATGATTAAAAACGAAAATCGCGCGATATACGCGAACTTATCGCGGCCGCGTACAATTCGACGAATCGATTATAGCTGGGATAACAGTGTACGAATTGTCCCCTCCGTAACAACGAAGAATTGATATTCAATCCTCTCGCGAGAGGAGGCGCATTTTATCATCTCGAGCGAGCGTAAAAAATTAGAGGGCCCGACGAAGACAACTTTATGAAAAATAAAAAGGTCCGTATATATCTTGCGAAAGAGGGAGAGTATCTCCGCAGTTAGGGTAAAATGGTTCCCGCTGATTTACGGAACCTCTCCGGGGCTCCCTTTTTTTGCGGTCAGTGAGAGCATCTCGCTCTCGCCGCTAAGGTAAGGCACTCAGTTTTAATTTTGCTCTCTCGAAAGGACGCGAAATGGCAACACCATTTTTCGCGATTCCTCCGAGTACACGGCTTCGTTTTATATAGCCCCTTAACCCGTCTTCATGAAGAAAAAGACGCCCGGAGTTGTTGGAAAAGATGTGGAGCGGACTCCGTAGTTCGATTTTACCATTGAGAAAAAGTTTTCGGTCGTCCGGTGTCGAGCCGGACGAGAGAATAAAATTTTTCTATGCATTAACACTTCTGTAAATCGAGTTCTTTCTCTTTTCGGGGAAATTAATACAGATTATGCAGATGCAAGTTGTTATGGCACAAGAGGGTCTCAAAAGTTTTGACTGAGCGAGGCTCTTCTTGCTCCTCCATTATGTACGTGTACTTAAAACTTCACCAGTGGTCCCCCTATAGAAAAACATTCTGTGATATATTATTCAATGTGCATTCTCATATCTCACCAAAAACTTCTAACCTTTCTTACGGGGCGTCTCTCGTGACGTTCCAAGAGTCACATTTACGCAAACGCGATCGCTCATCTCCGCATTTTTCTCGCCGATTCTTACAACGTACAGATAAAGCAGGAGAGCGATAACGTTATTAATCGCTTCCGCTGCTCTCGACAAATAATTCGGGATTCGCTCGAAGAGAACGACTCCGGTAGCGAGTGAAAAAAATGGGAAATGAATCTTACGCTATTTCAAACGTACTTATCGTTCTCCGGATCACGAATACCGTTCCTAGCTCGGAAATGGAATTCGGCGTTCAACGTTAAAAGGGGACCATCCGGGGAGTTGGGTGCTCGCGAATCTTGAAATTGCATTTCGCAAGAGAAAACAAAGTGACCGTCACCGTACGAGGACATATTCGTATCGCTCGATAACTCACTGCACCTCGTTTGCATTATTACCATCGTGCTCGTATATTATGCCCCACGGCAATAATGACATCCGCGCGATACTAGCATGCGAATGCATGCACCGAGTGCTAGACACGCACACACAAATCACACTTATCCAAGTTTCCCTTAGTTTCTCTCTCTCTCTCTCTCTCTCTCTCTCCCTCTCTCTCTCTCTCTCTCTCTGCCTTCCTCATCTACGTCTACTTTCCCGAACAACAAGAGAAAAGGTATAAAGAAGAGGCAAACTTGAAAATAGATAGGCCGGGAGTAACTCCGAGGTGACATCATTAAAATTAAGTCGGGGCTAAACTTTTACATTCGCGCGATAAATCGGGGTATATCCGCCAGACGCGCGGAACGAGACGTTACACATGTCGGGGGCGTTTTATTGGCTGCCGAGGAAAGTCAAGTCACGGAAACTCGTAACAAAATTAGGATTTTACTTACGGTAAAAGTTGCGCCATCGGAAAGTGTTTACTCATTGTCCCAGTATTCACGATCCATTAGGTGTTTGCGTCACAATGCGAGCTCACACGGTCCGTCGGTAATTTTCGGTGGATAAACGTGGAGGAGGAAAAAAAAAAGTCTTGACGGAAAGTTTGTCCATTTCGGAGCGAGTCGAGTCTCGCCTCCTGAAAGAGTTCTTCAGAGCACTCTGCACTTTTCCATTCTCCTTATCGGTGATCATCCTCTATAGTCTGAGCGCTTCTCGAAAACCTTCTAAAGGGTATGCAGTCCGCGATAAATGCAATCGGGCGGGAAAAGTTTTTAAAGAAAAAAAAAGAAAAGTGATCGCCCATAGAGCTAGTAGCTGCTAAATATCGCGTTCTCGTAACCGCTCGAAATAAAGGGATATTAAAAATAATAATATCTTGCATCTCGCTCCGTGATTTATGCACTCGATCGTATCGCGCGATGTAAACGCATCGTGTGTGTATTTAAATAAGATACACATCGGCAACGTAACCGCGGCTGTTTCGATTATTCTCGCCACTCGTCAGAGACTATCTGCCGTGTGCGGATCGGAATTGATTCTATAAATTACTGGGTCGAACAATTTTTCTCTCTCTATTTATTCCGTGAGAGAGAGAGAGAGAGAGAGAGAGAGAGAGGAGAAGGGGAATTTTCACGACGTACAAGGCGTACGAAGAGCTGTTCTCTCCACTTGATCGATTTTAGCGGCAATTTCTTTCCACCGCTCGGAATAACCCTTCTTATCACGGGCGGCTATCGTTCTTTGTTCTTGTCAAGGTTTTTATCTCTTGTTAGAGTCTGGGCCGACTCACGCGGAACTTTTGCTAAACCCGAGCCCGTAACGCGATTCCCTTGTGTCCGGCCGTGACGGATTTTTTGGTCGACTCCTCCCTCTCCTCCCTCGGCCTTATCGCAAACATTGGCTCCATTTATTAAAGGACGAAAATCCTTGATGGCGAGCCGTGTATTACGACGTGGAATCTTATCAGTCGAGCGATTCTCTCCCAGCCTCCGAAAGGAAAAGGAATCTCGAAGGATGTTAACGCTAGTTCGATAAAACTGTTCGATTATCACCGACTCGCTGGACTCGCTGGACAAATTTTTAATTTCGGATGAGATATACCCTCTGGGATCGCGAATCGATGTCGTAATAACACGCTAAAAGTTAGTCGAGTCGATTCGTTAGCCAAGATGATGAGAATAAAATTTATTATATATGCTATTAATCAAATATTCACTTGAATACTGCCAGAATAATATTTTTGATAAGTATTATTTAAGTTGATAATAATTTTGATAAGTAAATGAATCTTTCATGGCCCCTTTAAGCAATCTCGTGTCTTTGATCAAAAATTAAATTTAATCATAATATTTAATGAGAGAAAATTATTTAATCAAATCTTGGATATACGAGTAATTGAAGTAATAAATGATAAACTTTCAGAATTTTCTATATCGTAAAAAAAATTGAATTATTTTATAATGCCTATTTAACCAGTGATGGTCGTAGCACTAATTCTATAAATTATTGAGTTGTCTAAATAATGTATGAGTCAAGCATTCAATGATTCACACTGAATAATTACATTCAATAAATATATATTAATGACTCACCAGAGTCTTTTTTAAGGTTCTTACTAAGAATAATAAAAAAAAATTGCTCAGATAGAGACTGGAACATTACTAGTAGATATACTAGGCAGATTCGAACTCAAAACAAAGTATCATATTACATGTAAACAAAAGTATCATATTACATAAATAATTGCTACTGTTTATAAATAAACATGATAATTAAAAGATATTTACAAAACAGTAGCAATTATTTATGTAATATGATACTTTTGTTTACATGTAATATGATACTTTGTTTTGAGTTCGAATCTGCCTAGTATATCTACTATTACTTTCAATGAGTATGATTAAGCATTCATAACGATGTCAGCATGTCTAAAAATCATGGAAATAAACTGCAATACTCAATATAAGTCTCAAAGTGGCTATAAGTAGTCACAAACGGCACGTCTACCCTATATGTTAATTCAACAAACTTTATCTTGTGAATATCGTTTTGACGTTACGATGAACATTTCTCGAATGAGAGATACGGCGCTGAGACAAGTTTAAAAGTACGAAAATAAAGGACAGTTATTGGAAAGAAATGGGATAGAAAAGAACGGGCGAATGATCATACTCGGATCACTTATGAGTGCGAGAGGGGAGGATTGACTGCATGAAAAGGCAGTGAGAGAGAATAGAGAAAGAGAGAGCAAAGACTTTCCAAGTAGGTGAAGCGAAAGATGCAACGAGGGCTGATTTCTTCCTCGAAAGGAGTATTTTCTCTCTCTCTCTCTCTTCCTCCCTCCTGCAATCCGCGCAGAGAATGGGCAGGTGGCGCGACCGTGTAATTAGATGCTGGAGCGAGACCATCAAGTGGGATACGGTTCAAGAGGGACATAAAAGTGAGCGAAGGGAGTTCGAGCTCGTTCGACGTAAAATAAAGAAGCATAGAGACGTTAAAAACGCCCTGGGAGTAAAAATTTCCGAGTATACGAGAGCATAGAGGTACAGTTTCGCAGAAGTATCCGATCGTTAATAATTGCTAAGAAATTTTTCCAACATCGCTAGGTTGTAAAAAAAGAATTCCCTCCCCCGAGAGAACATATCGATGATGACATTACGAATGACATTCTGAAAAGAAATTCAAATTCGCGCTCCCTTTCCATTCGTATCGTTCTGTCAGTTTCAGGCACGAAGAATGATTACGGTTGCGGGTCAGGAAATATTCATCAAGCGACGTGGCGCACGGTGTTGCGTTTGTTAAGGAAATAAGCAGGAATTTTGATGCACATTCTTCCAGGCAGCGCGCGAGTCGCAATTTAGTATAAATATCCCGCGTACAATTAACTGTATACATAAGTGCGCATCCCCATTCACGTGCCAGGTTTATGAATTAAATATACCTTTCTCAAATGAAGATTTTCAATGGGGTAAAATATACTCTCGCGCGAGAAGTCACGTCGAGTGAAGCTCTCGTCCTTCTGAAAGCCCGTGAATAGCAGCTCGAATAATTTTTCGCTAATTTTTTTCGAAATTCCGTCCCACGCTCTATTTTTCACATTCCGTTTTATCGTGGAAAATATCAAAAGAGCGAGACTCTCATAGGAGCGGCATCAGCGGAGAAAAACCAAAGGCGTTCCAGCAAGCGGAGCTTACGCGTGCACCACCTAGCGTCAATCCTTTTTTCTCTCTCTCTCTTTCTCTCTTCTTCCACCCTCTCTTCGGTCATAACGGGCTCGCGCGCGAGCTCCGAAACGGTAAAAGTTTATGTCCTTCATTTGTTACGAAGTTAAAGCGTGAATAATTTCCATCCGTTTCCAGAGGTTCGACTTTTACGATTTCCCGCGCTATCGAGATTCCAAGGAATACTTTGGAAACTCGGGCTTCTATGAATTAAATAGGTACAATTTTTCCGACGTTTTCAACCTCTGATTGGCCGCTCTTTTTTCCTCGCCGAGATATTTCTGCGAATCGAGAAGGAGAGGGATCGTGTTTCGCATTCGAAGACGAGAGATCGATAAACGACGCGGAGTGCCGACGCCCTTTGATAGGAACTCTGTAGAAATGGCCTCGCACGTTCGATTCGCCCACCGACTCCTCTCCTCCTCTCTGTTGCGAGAACGTTCCTGGCCACGTGGCGCAGATTCAACCGCGTAAAACGTACGGGAGGTCGTGCTGGCGCCGTACTTCTGTCAGCTCGAACAGATGCGTCAAGATTTATTGCGCGAAATATAAAAAGAGCGCGAAGAAAAAAAAAGATGATAAACCGCACGGGTATCATCGACGAAACAAAAGTAATATATTTTTTTTCCGGCTCGCGATACGATTTGGATTTTCGAGCCGGGATAAACCTCGATCGCGAAATGTTTTTCGTTGCGGAAGCTGATTTTTTTTCCACCCCCTGGGAATGCGTTCGAACGATGCAGATAGGAATATTCCTGCTGTTACTTATTTCAATCCTATAATGTTCTACAAACTCTATGAATTATAAGTTAACTTGGCGAGAGAAATTCAATTTCGTTCTTGAATAAAGTTCATTGTTCTGGATATAGTTAAAACGAACGCTCGTTAAGTCCTCCATTAGCGTAAATAACAGAAAAAAAAGATACCGTTTTAGCAATCGGGTCAAACGCAGGCTACTTCACTTTTTGGAAATTATTTCCAACTTTGAAAATGGTAATAACATTGAATTCTCTATATTCCGATGCTCGGTTGCTCCCCAGTTTCTACATTATGCATCGGTCCCGCATTCGTAATAACGTTAATTAAGATTATTAAGTACTTTTTTCTTGTAATCTGCGTCATTCACATCGTTTCTCGTAACAACGATCGTCCCGACGGCAGCGAGATTTGCAGTCCAGAGACTGCGCGGAGCATTCGAGCCAATTCGAGTGTAAACGAGAATTAATTCGACTGTCGTGGCTGGAAAATTTTTGGTTTATTTCTATGATTTTTGAATATGTCGACCTCGTACTCGTTGAAGGATAGTTCCAATGAGTATGTACTGCATCCAAGCAATTTCTTTTATTATTGTTAGTAAGAATCTGAAAAGAGATTCTACACGGTAAAAATGAATGTGTAATATGTTTAAAAAAACCGATTGTTAAAAGTTTTATGTCAAATCGTGAAAAATTTTAACTGTAAAATCAACAGAATCGAATATGTTTGCCTACACCTCATTGTAAACAACATATTTCAGTTATTAAATTCCGAAAAATTACATATTTCTCAGTTAAAATTACCATGTTTGCCAATTATTTGAATTTAGCATCGTTTTTTGTTAAAAAAATGTAAGAAAAGATGTTAAACAAGATCGGCAACATATAAAAATTGTTATTTTTTGAATTCAACATTATAGTGTGTTAAAACAACATCAAAGACTGTTTAGGCGAATCAGTTTTCAACATTTTATGCGTGTTAATATAACATCTTGCCTCTAAATATGAAATATATTAAATTTAACATTTCCGTTTTTACCGTGTAGTTAGTAAGTCATTGATGTTTATTGGAATCAAGTTTTGAAAAATTTCCAGCGATGAAATATTCGGTCGATCTCTCATCGCTTTCGCGTCCATCAGTGTAAATATCTTCGACTTGGAACTGCAAGCGACTCGAATTCGTTGGCCGTTGCAGTGTTCCGGAGCACGCGAGCGCATAATTGAATCTTGGTCTCTCCGATCACGTTTCCGTTGTTAGCCTGTTTGTACACTCGGACACACTCGTTATATACATTTTGTACTCTCTCATTTACCCCGTCGTTCGCATTTCGGAGCTACCGAATTTTCTTCCGCAGCGAAAAACCCGACGAGTCTCGCGAGCGAAAAATGGGTCGTGCCGTGACTCAAAATAATGGCTATCGATCGCGAGAAATTGCGAAAATAATAACGGGAGCCTTCCAGTCGAAAATCCGCTCATTAGTTATTTTGCGTCATTCCCACACGTCGAGGAGTTATTTTCGACATCGATAAGCTCGGGCTTGCTGCTTGTATTAATTTTCGCCCTCGTAATTCTTACCGAGAGGGCATACATACTAATAAAGCAACTGTACGGAGCGGTAATAAAAATGCAAATTTTCCGAATATTATTAAAATATATTATTTTTCTCTCGTATTATTTTTCGAGTATGCGCGCGCGCGAGAAAGATGTTGATTTCGTGTCTCTTGACTGGAAATACGATACGAAATTCATACGCGTCGATCCTCGAAGACAGTTTCTTGGTGAAACGTTTGGCGCGGCTCCGAAAGCTCGCTTAAAAATTCCGTTTGAGATTCCCCAATGCGCTTTGTATCGTTTGTGAATATCCGTCGATCGAGCAAATTACTCACCCCTGGTTGTAAAAAGTTATAAGACAGTTAATCACAGCATCGACTCTGAGGGAAAGATTCATGACAAGCTTTGGCGCGACTATTACCGCGCCGATCAAGATTTCACGAGTCACAGTGGCCTGAACCGAGCGAGAAGCATAATAAGCGTAATTGAATAGAATTTGGGCCCGTAATTATTCTCGCGGTGTGCGCAGTCCCACCATGATTAACAAAGCAGAATGCACATTATGCGGTGTATCGTGTAGAATTGGCCAGCTCCCTATGCAAAATATGGGAGAGAGCGACGGGGAGGGGAGAGAGAATCGTCCTCGAGCAATTTATCAAGTGACCTATTTCCGAAAATCGAAGAGACGCTCGGTAAAATATAGTATACGCAATTAAATCGAATCCTCGTTCAAATATCGCGCGTGCAAACACTTATTAACACGCAGCATTGAACTGGTAATAAATTGTAGCTACCTAATAAACGAGAGTACAACGTTACGAGCATTTTCCGCGAGACCTCGCTAATTTACAATTTTCTGCTTCTTGATTTACATGAGAAAGACTGTGTCGCGCTGTTACTATTCGATATCGGTTATTTTTTTTTCCCCCCGCCATCGACGATTGATTTCGATTCACCTGATTCGCCCGGCTGATTAGATTCGTAATTAACATTATTAATTACGTCCGTATCGAAGTTACACCTTGCGGAACTCGTTTCGTTTGTACGAGTGTTATTAGCGAGTTCGATTAATTGAATGGATATACATATATAACGGATAACCGCAATTCGTAGCACCGATACGCTTATGTTGCGTGGAATTCCATGCTCATTACTTGTTTCAATTAATACGCGTCCGATTCGCCGTACTCGATTTTCTTTGCGCGTCGAGCCACGTGATCTTGTTATCCGAATGACGATGAGAGAGTGTAAGGAACCAATCCGAGCCCGATCTAATTAGCAACGCGTCAAAGTAGAACGCGTGAATTTAAGGGCGCTCTGGGAGTCACGAAGGTTATCGTTCTGGGAATTTCGGTGTATCATTACGGCAATTCCTGATAGTAAATTAACGACACTCGGAGGCCATTAATCGTCGTGGAATCGACAAAACTGCGTAATTAGCACGATTGATTTTCGTTGTAAGAATTGGATAAAAGTGGAAATCGAGCCTGCTAGTAAAGCGAGTCGCGTTTCGTGATTCATTTTTCCGTTACATGTTTAAAGTCCTCTCCTGCGATTCGAGCGCGAGTGCCACGTAAATATTACAGAAGACCGTGATCCGCCCTCGGCATGACTACTAATCACCAATGTAATTAACGCCATCTCTCATTCCCGCTGGGAAAATCCGACACTGGCGGACGGCGCGGGGAAAAGCGAAGCCGCGCGTCGTCGGGATAATATTAGCGAGCTGCCCCGACGGTTAATCGGCATTTAAAAATAACGAGGTTCTCGAACACGAGGCAGGCGTGCGCCTTCCGTGGCTCGTCTTTCGGCCGTACGAGACCGGGACGATAACTTTCTAATGAAAAACGAGAGTTGTGTATAAGGTTTCGCGGCAGAAGAAAAGTAATCCGCGATCGCATTAATAACAACTGATCATTTTTCTCTCTCTATTTTCAACCCGGAAATTTTTTACGTTCGACGTGCACCCTGGAAGAGACATCACGTTAATTATCTCCGTACTCCCGTTCCCCGCCGTATGTTCCTTTACGTTGGAGAAAAATCTCACGGCTGGATTCTACCGTACAGTTTCCGAAACTTTTCCAGTAAAAAAAAATTAGTGGAAAATTTCGCCGAGTGGAACGAGAAAGATTCCACGCAGTGAAACGAGTCAACCATTAGAGAAGTCAAAGTTCCAATGACAGTGAAAAAATACGAAGTTGATCGGACAGGACCAAGAACGGTCTTGAAAATATTTTCTCGCGAAAAAAAAAGAACTCGGTACCGAGAAATGCAAAAAGCGTTAAAGTTATTACCGGTCTAGTTATCGCGAGCGACAATACCCGTTCTATAAAACATCCTGGCATTTAATAAAACGCGCGAACCGTGTTACTCTTAGCCACGCGAGTCATGTTTTTTTACAAAGCACCCACTTTTCGCGCGCGCTTAGTTAGCATATGCAAAAAAAGTGCTGATACGGGGGGAGAGAGAGAGAGAGGAGGGAAACGATAGAGCTCCGTAAACCCCTTTACGAGCTCGTCGACACTCGTACGTCGCATCTGCGCATTATGGAGCGAAACGCGAATTCGACTCCGCGATAGATCTCAGTGATATCGGATACGCGAGTGGCTCGCTCGGCCGTCTTTCCACCTTCCATTTCGAATATTTTTTCGTTCGATTTCCCCTCGGAAATCAGCGCGTTTCATTGCGAGCTCGCAGTTAATGGTATATTTGTACTCTCCCTTGATTTTCATAAATTTCCGAGAGCCTTTAGCGAGCTTAACGGTTTGTTACGCAGTCACGGGTCATCACTCGGTCGGCCCGATGATGCGCGACCCATTTACAAGGATCGATCACCGTATCCGCTCGCGTACGGTTCGCGAGTCCACGAGGATATCCGCGAACGATCCAGGGGCCGAGCTGAAAATTCTCCCTTCCTCTATTCATTCCATTTTCCGCATACGCGTCACGCCCCCCACGCCAACGGCTAGGGATGCTCGATACTCTAAACGGTATCGATTCTGTTAAATATCGAGTATCGGTTAAACTGATATCAATCTGTTGAATTATCGATCGAGAGGTATCGATTATTTTTTATAAACTAACTTTTTTTTATAAACTTTCTATAAACTATGTCATAAAAATCTGAAATTTTGCAAGCTTTTGTTAATAAGGATTTTAAATTATAAATGTTTTTACAAACTAGGCAACAGAATAATGCAAATACGTATGAAATAATGATACTTATAAATAAAAAAAAACATTTCTAATTATTTATTTTTAAGTAAAATTATACATCCCTATTACCATGATAATTTTATTACTCTATGATGACAATTATTGAAGAATTTCATTATTATTTTTAGGAATATTCAAAATTTATAATATTTCATTCTTATGAAAAAGAATTAAATGACTCGATAATGGCAATCGATACCGAGCATCGATCAGTATAACTACAAATATCAGTAGAAAATATCGGTATTCCTAAAAAAATTTCGATACTGTATCAAGCACCCCTATCACTGAGAAAAATTTGACAGCTCGGTCCAACTATGTCAAATAGTAAACAGTAAATTAGTCGCATTAACTAATATTTAAGTTAGTGTAATCCAAGTTTTCTCGGTTATACTTACTATTGGAAGTATTCATCAAAATAATAGTAACACACTGATAAAAAAACTATCTTGATTCAAGAAAAATATTTTCTTCAAAATTGAATTCTTGATTCAGAATATTCATTCTTCTTGATTCAAGAAAATCAATTCTTAAACTGAGAAATTATAACTCTTGGATGAAGAGCAAAAAATTCTTCGTTTAAGAGTTATGCTCTCGATTGAAGTATTTTGTAGTTTCTAAACAAGATAAAAAAATGATAATGATAATGTCTTTGGTTGAAGAATTTGATCGTCTCGATCGAAGACAATATACTCTCGAATCGAGTCAAAATACTTTTGGTCGGAAATGTTGAAATTCTTGCGCTAAGAAAATCTAAACCAAGACATGAAATTCTTGACATAAGACAACGAGTTTTCTTCAAAATAATTTTCTTAGATCAAGATTATTTCTCTTGAATCAAGATAGTTTTTCTATCAATGCAATTACCATTTTGTTGGTAATTGTTTTTACTGTTGAAATAAAATAAAAGATATCATAGTATACTCAATAACTGGTCCATTTTCCTACTAATAAAAATAGTAGAAAATTAGTAGAATGTACTAATATTTTTTTGTCAGTGTACCAACGGCTAACTGAGGCTTGATATTTGGGTAGGCGCGTTAAAGGCACGGCTATTTATTTACGATAGATTTCACGTTATATCCGTGTGATCCATCGACGTACTTCGCCTAATTCTAAACAGACGGGCGCGTTATCCCCTGCTTACGTACACACCGGGGACGAGAAAATTGGCTCGCTCGCTGGTTGGCTGATAGACCAGCGAAACAGGACGGAATACGTGCCCCAGTGCATTAGGACGACCACGAAATCGCAGCTGTACCGTTCTCCGGCCGCGTATTAGTTAACTCTCGTATGCGATATAGGGAGAATGCGAGAGAGCGAGGTAGCGCGCGCGCGCGAGAGAGAGAGAGAGAGAGAGGGTAAAGGACAGGGTGAGACCGCAATATATACAGATATGTATATATAATAGGGTCAATAACGTCGGGGATGCATTCGCTAACGCGTCCGAGCGTGGATCGGTATCGACGCACGATGGGGGCCTAAATGAGCTCGTTGCGGCATTCGCAGATAAGAAGTACACGGAATGCATCTATATGCGGATAGATTATTGCCGAATTCCAAAATCCTATAACCTCCATTGATTAAATTCCAATTTTGTACGTATGGTCATTCGAGGAAATGCCGCGTAAATAGCGCTAGTAAATCGATTTGGGAAAATTGATCTTGCAATTTCGAACCCTCCGTATAGTCATTACCGAAAACAAAGTTTGTCTTGGAAAATTTTAATTCTGATAAATTGTAGAATAGATGTACCATTTGTGACCATCTTAACCCTTAAATGCATGATTATTTCTTTTTAATACAATAAGTTGAATCAGGTAGATAACTAAACACATTAAAAAAGTGAACTGACATGTTATTGAAAGTTACGTTTAAAAACTAACTAAGATATTTTTAGCGCCTATTAAAAGTAAAAAGTACTGTGTTTGAATTACCGTTTAGAAATTATGTAAAGAAAAGAACACTGGTGTAGAAATACATCTTCATGCATTTAAGGGTTGAGCAATTTCGTTCCTTTGATCGAGAATTTAATTTAATTATATAATATTTAATAAGAGAACATCAATTAATCGAATCTTGGATATATCAGTAATCGAAATCTTTAGAATTTTCCATATTGTAAAACACGGTGAAATTGTTCTCAGATTCTTGTTGTAATAGAATTTGCCTTAGTACTATTTTTACAAATTATTGAGTTGTCTAAATAATACGTGACTCAAGCATTACAAAAATATTACGATTTTCACTCATATTGTCAATAACAATTAATGACTTACTCACCAGAGAGATATAAAAAAACTAAATCATGTTATAGTAAGGACCAAATACGTTATATATCAATATAATTGAATCTCAATGTGACCATGAATAGTACACAGTGGTCGCAAACGGTACATCTACCCTAACGCACAAGAGGAGAAAATATTTTCAATTTCGAGTTCGTGGATTACGTCACGATACGTAATCTTAATTCGGACTTCGGAGTCGTTCAGTTGGGACGCCGAGATCGACTATTATAACTGTACATACACTTTGGTCGCTTTTAACTTTCAGAGTGGAAAAGCACTAAATGGAGTCGCTTTTGAGCTCCTCGTCGCTTAGTCGATCAATTTGTCACATAGAGCGACGCGTTAGCGAGACAGTGCGTATCGACGAATCGACGCGACAGGAGCCAATTATGGCAAAGATAGTAGCGGTGACGAATCGTTTCAGCTGGAAAGCTCGTTTATTCGGTGAAAAAAAAAAATATCGCCACCGGGATTGAAAAGAATACCCCGCCGAGCGAAATTCCATTCGCGGAATATTCCGGCGAAATTTGATAAAAATGTGATTCACGTTTAAATTAAATAAAGTCAGGGAGAACGAGACCGCTCGTTCGCTCGATGGATTTCCCCAGTAATCAATCTCCCAGTTCGATCCGAAAAAATGACAACCGCCGATAAAATTTTTAGAATATTCTCGGGTGTTTGTTCGACGCGTAACGCGGAAAGTCGATTATGCGGTATTTCGCTCGTACGGGGAGCGATAGATGTAAAAAAAAAAGGAGAGAGGAGAAGCAGTTAAACGGGAAATATCGTTCGCGCGCGGACGCGGCGGTCGGCCGCGCGAGGGCGAACAGTGATAATAGAGGGGTCAAGGAGGGATATTGGAGTGGGCTCTCTTTCATCGCGACGATGATATCAACGCGCGGGGGATCGAATCGAAAGAGTTTGCGTAAACGATGAAAATTGAAAACGATTCATGCGAGACGGACGATGTGTATATATATATATATATATCCGGCGAAATATTCGAAATAAACTTTGTCAGCGAGTGAAAAACAAAAATGTGAAAAAGGGTGGAATTTCGGAGAAGAGAAAACAACGTAAGGTCAATATGAATTTTAGACGCCTCTTATTCATATTTATGAATCGAGCGATATCGAAATGTCTATACAGCGTATTTCGGTATGACAGTACTTTTTTCGGATGGTAAATTGCTTGTAAAATTATCAACAAAGTAGTTCATTTGCATTTTTACGTACAATATTGTGTTTCCGTGTTATATCGATTCGATAATGGATTCGAAATGATTTTTGGTTCTTTGAGTTGAAGAGGATAAAATATACTCTGAGTGATTTCCGTTCGTGTAAATATTTAAATTCGATCAAGTTTCTCCTACATGGAAAATGTATGTTTATTTTTATTTAAATGACTCAATTGGGACAAAGTCTGTTGACAATATTAGCAACAGTAATAAGACGTTTATTATGAATAACGATAAGTCAAAAATAGTTTGTTAAATTCTAAAACTAGATTCTCCAACGCAAATTTGATCTCCAAAAGGTGAATATTAATCGTTCCACAACACATATTATCGATACTCAAGGAAAACGATGGAAAAAATATTCTATTTCTCGTTAATGCACTAAAATCTCGCGTGAAATTTGCCACCGGCGAGAGGGAAAGCGCAAAATACGTCAAGGGAAGGCAGCGAGAAAGAATATGCTCTCGTGATTAAACCGAACTCCCAGAGACTGGTTACGGGTGCAGTCTCTTGCCCGTGCTTTTCATTTTACCGCTCGATTTATGCATACGCGCGAAAAAAATGCATACGCAGCCCGCTCCCGCAGTAATTTCAACACACGCGCGATTCAAGGGGGCTGTTTTCCGTGCACGCCTGTGCGAAATAACGAGTCCCGATGTCGCGCCAGAAGACTACGAGTAGTGAATTTTTCCTCACGTTTTGGTATGTTTCGATCGTCACGATATTTTATATTGCCATGATTTACCTTGTTGAGAAATTCTCGTCGTAATAGCAGAAATCTCGCACTTTTCGTTGCCCTTTCAATTGGAAAATTTAGATCGTTTTGTTGGTCATATTATGAGTTTGTATTTTATTTCATTTCATTGTTGATTGTCATTTAATTTCATGGACAAGGGAATGGATTTTCCTCTTGGAATACTGATAAGAACGACCAGGTTCATTCTTGTTTAATTAAAATTCTTTCATGTTCACATAAATGCAAACTACAAGTTAAAGCAATACGACTGCAAACCCATATAAGTACGAGAAAGAAACCGATCAAATTTTTTGACTCGAGTACCCTCGTCTACTTTCAAGAACACAAATCCGAAGTCCATAAGATTGCGCTCAGTGGCTTACCGAGAGAATTAAGCTCTTCCCGGTATTTTAATCCAGCTAGTTCACGTGTCGTTTTATCGACCAAAGTTCCGGATCTACCAGCCGATTTTATCTCGGGCTTTTCAGATCCAAATGTTTCTTAACGAGCTGATATAACGCAATCTCTGCTGCTCTTTTCTTTTATTTTCCACATTTTTTTCTTACTCCCCTTCTCTCTATCTCTCTCCCTCTCTCTCACTCGCCTAATCTCTCCCGTCTGGGGCGTCCAGAACGTGGAGATTTTTGCGCGCTACACCGTCGAGGATTTTAGACTCCCACAATCAGTTTCGTGGGCAATTTCGAGAGATTTCGCGTCGCAATTACGGGCACCGAGAACGAAAACTGGAGGAAGCGAAACGACGATTCTTGGAGAACGCTTAATTTCACGACTGTCGCAATAGAGAGGAAGAGGGAGAGAGAGAGAGAGAGAGAGAGAGTACCGACTCATTAGATTCGCAGTTTCTATGCTCGTTCTACAATGAACTTTGGTCGATTGTTATTCCGCTTATCTCGGGATCTCTTCTATTCTATTTTTCCCTGCATGACCAAAAAGTTCATTACCGGAGCGAACTCGTGATACTCGAGATAATAGAATCGCGTAAAAAAGTAGCAAGCCACTCTCGCGTTTCATTTCTTAATTCGAGCATCGAGGGCAAAAAGAACAACACGAAAAAAAGAGTTGAGCTGACGAAACGAAAAGTGAAATCGAAGAAAGCGTTCCGCGTAACGAGGAGAAGGAAAATAGCTGGATGACGGTGACTATGAAAAGGGTTGAAAAGTCGTACAACGGGAGAACGGACAAATCGAAGAGCAGGGATGATGGGACGGGGACAGCATCGAGCGAGGCGAAAAAGGAAGAGACAGAGAGAGGGAGAGAGAGAGAGAAAGAGAAACGGGCAACGAGGGAGCGGGATAAAGTATTGGTAGAACAGAAGTCGATTCGAATGATATCGCTGAGACAAAGGGAAGGAAAGTTCGCTACCTGCTACTGAGCGCGAACAAAGCCTATACTCGTACATCCGAGTGAAATGGACTAGCGAGAGAAGAAGCCAAGAGGCGGTACTCAGGATTTTGAATAAACGTTTTTCAATGATAAGCACCGCCGAGAGCGTTGTTGTACGAAACAGAAGATTTATCGGCTTCGAGTGTCTCCTCGCCGCGGAGAATACCCCGCGCGGTATTCAAAATTCCGAATGTGTGAAAACTCGAAAAAGTTTTCTCTATTTTTCGCCTCGAAAACGAGAGGACTTTCGAATTATTCGAGGAAAACGGTTTTCTCGCATTTTTCGGTTTATCTCGAAAAGCCCCCATAAAGAGCTTTTCATTTTTTTTTCGTGGCTGAATACGTTACTGGTAGCTATGAAAAAAAAAAAAAAAATACGAAAATATTGCACCGGCATTGAAACTAGCGGTCGAGTAAAAGCCGCAGCGGCGCAAAAATTCATAATCTATCGCGGCGCGTTACTCGCGCAAGCACTTTACGTGGTCGCGCAAAACTACCGCAGCTGATATTCAGCCGATGTCTGAAGGAAAATTTTAACTCCGTTCCGATGCCGCGGCACGTACCGATGATCGCTTCCCGTCACCGAACCCGCGCGCTCTCCTCGACGCTTCCTGTGACGTCATTGAATTACGCTTTTCACGGCTATGTATATCCATCTCTCTCGCTCTCTCTCTCGCGAGAGGCGTACCCTTCCAAGCGCAGCTGCAAATAAACTGTCCGATTTCCATCTTCTATCAGCTGGCACTTCCTGTGGCTAAACTCGGAGCGCTCCGAGCAAAACACGAATTTCCATAAATTAAATCTTACTTTTAAAATATATCACTGAATTCGAAAAATTTCAAACATCCGATATTCGCTGGTCGGAACGAAGGGCTGCAATCGCGATAAATAATTTATATCCGAAAATACAGCTTATGACGCAACAATAATGCATCGAATTTCACACTAGAGCGGACTTCTGTAATGATTACTCATGCGGTAAATTAACGCTTGGCCTTTTCAGCATCATCGTTATTAACACTCGCATTACCGTGCGAGCGAAACAAAAACTCTCGAAACTTGAATGAACGCCGACAAATCCGTAGGGTGCAATAACGCGTTCGGAGAGGAAATATCGACTCTGTCGTATTCGTTGAATATTTTTTCACCGCGTATATATATTCATGAATAGCGAGCGAGTGCGCTTTGTTCTGAATATTAATAAACCGTTTATAAATATAGAATCGGTGGGGAGGAATTACAATATTAATAAGAAAAAAATAAAATGAAAGATGAAAAAAGAAAAGAGTAACAAACTCACCCGATAATATACTACGAAAAGTTAAAGAGACGAGATAAAATACGGCATGTAAAATTGACCGCTGACTCGGAATGTGCGTGACAGCGTAGGTCGTTGGAAAATTTAATACGGCGACCGCGAGTGACGATACTCTCCCCTTTCGCACGCTGAAGATCGAAGTGCACGTCTCGCACGCTTGACACCGTCGGTATAACCCGCTCACATTCACCCCTACACACGCCGCCCATAAATAACTCCATAAACAAAATATCATTTAACGTATTTCCATCATTCCTCGCTTCCACCCTTTCGCTCGGATATTCTCGCGAAATCGCCGATTGATTTTTCGATAGCGCTCCTCCACGGTTTATAGATTCCTTTTACGACCTCTCTTTCGGGACAATCGATCCTTCATTCGATTTTCGCGAGCTGGCGAAAGTGGGCCAAGTAGTACAACTCAAGGAAGAGAGAGACCGAGAGAGAGAGAAAAAAACAAATATACGCGAAACGCTTATGAACACATTGGTTTCGGATAATTGATCGTTCGTGCGGAATGAGGGAAATGGCACAGGGCTAAACACGCGCCAGGGGAGGAACTATTCGGGAATGTCGGGGAACGATCGAGCCCCTCGAGCTCGTTTTTCAACGAGCCCTTTCGCCATCCAAAAACCTTACGTTATGTTTTATTCCTGTGTGTCAAAGTTGCGAACAAGCATTAGATTGAGTTCCCTATCGTTATTCCTGACATATTCTGTTTTCGTGTCGCGTTTATCAATAATCCCTTCCTTGTCTCGAAATTTCTCTTGGAAACTGAAGGGTGAGTCGATTCGATCGAACACCCTGGTCGAAAAACTTGATCGGCTTCTGGTCTGCGTTAAACGGTCTCTTAGTTAAATCGTCCAGTATTTGTACTCGAATTTGGCATTTATGGGTAGAAAAATCGATCTTCTTGTAAAAATTTTGACTAAAAACCGATCAAACTTTGCAACGATTGAGTATAAGATACCAATTTTTTGATAATTGAACCAAATTTCCGATTCGCAATTATTCGGAATGAACCTGATTATTTTTATATCAGTTTTCTGAAAGAATACATTGAGAAAAAATGTTGAATCAATTAAATATGCAGTCATATAGTGCCAAGAGGATATTTTGTCAGTTGGATTAAATAATTGTTTAGTCTGATAAAATAATCGTTAAATCAACTAATAAATATTTCACTGAAAAGATTTTCATTCCACTGAACAAAATATGCTCTTGGCACTATACATATAATTGCATATTTAATTGGTTCAACAACATTTTTTTCTCAGTGTACTAATACCGATAGAGACATTGCTTCAAAATTCTATACACGGATAAAAAGTCTAACTGTATTTATAAGTATAAAACAACTAAAAAATCGATCGAATTCCTCGACTCGGGACGGCGGGGCTCCGGAAGTCGCTACACGGCACTGGGCCACTGCGAAACAGCCCTGCGCGCTGGAGTGACGTCATTCATGTTGACGTAGGAAACATAGTTTCGCACTACTACTTTACGTCCTCCCGATCGAAGGGACGCAGCGCGCTTTGTTGCCATTTCACAGCTCACTCGGCTACATTTTATTTCAACGCAGAAAGAGAGAGAGAGAGAGAGAGAGAGAGAACGGGTTACGTCACGAAATTTAAATTTCACACGCGTAACATAACACAAATAGAAACATCGCGCACGTAATCGAATTAATTAAAAAATCAACCTCTCGCCTTAAATTAAATCCCTCGCGCGTATTCGGAACGAAATTCGACCTCTATTTACGCGACCCTCTCGAAATACCAATTTTATTTCAATTATAGAACGCTCTAGTTATCTCACTTTGTGAGCGGCGGGATAATACGAGAAAACGTGTCGATATAAGCTCGCGCGGAGAAGTTACTTTTAATTTCCCGGCAAAATGAAATTTCTGAGCTCAACCGAACGGGAAAACCAGAAATAACCGCTCTGTTGCTCATGCTGGATACTTTTTAATCTTTTTCTACGTGAAGGAGGGTCGAAATGAATTTTCGTGCCCGGGACGAGGAGCGACGCCTCAACCCTTTTCCTTTCCGGGGAAGACCCCACCCAAGCCGGACGGATCCGACGATAATTCCTCGTTCGCGGGGTAAAAAAGGCCCCTGCTGAACCGACCAGCGGGATTGACCCAAGACGCGCAAAAAAGAACTGCCCCATTATTCCAATGAAAGTGCCAAATAAACTCTCGGTTTATACACACCGGCGGAAGAGGTTGGCACGCGCATTGACTCCCGCGCGCTTTCATAAATTTTCATCCACGCCCAAGAAATTACTCGTTATTCCGCGTGTTTACGTACGCTGCCCCTGGTACACCTGCCGCTATTCTCTCTCTCTTTCTTTCCCTCTGTAACGCTTTGAAAATTCGCAACGCGACGTCGGAACGAACCAGAGGGAGATAGAGAGTGTATGGATGTAGAGAGGGAGGTTTCCAAAAGAAGATTGAGACGAAGGAATATTCCGGCGGAGCGTCTATTCATAAAAGCTGAAAGAACGTCGAGTCTGAAAGAGGAGCCGCTTATGTGCCGAGGCTCGAATAGAAATTAAATTACTCGCTCGTTATTGCGCGAAGGGGCTATTTTCGAGCGGTAACGCGATTGTATCGTCGGGAACGCGAGGCGCGAGCCCGTGAAACGCTCGAATTCCAAATCCCGGTGATAATTATCGTAATCGTAACTTGGTTTTTCCGCGGACTACCCCCCGGCTCTCGGTTCTTTTTTTTCGCTCGTTCTGCGCTGTCACGTGACCCAAACGGCGAATGATCGATGTCGAGCTAAATCGAGTTCGACACGCGAGCTCGTATCTCCCCATCTCGCGATACAAACACACGTTCGGCATAACGCGAACGAGAACTTTAGTTATTTGCATATCAGATGGCAAATAGAACGTTTGTTCAAATCGCCGTACCTGTGGCTAACTGAAATTATAATCTACCACATAATAGCTCTTTTTCTCTCTCTCCAATCCCAATGCATCGGTTATCGCGAGCCGCGCGTAGAAAAAAAAGTTCAAGGCCACGGAGCCGTAAAATTTCTCGTTCTCCCGACGCGGAGAGAGCGTAATGACGTTACATAATTCATCAGTTCCGCGAGCGGCTTATCGTACGTTCGGAATCGAGCAACAAACCACTCGAAATTGCGATGGAATTTTTCCCCCGCCCTAGTAGAAATTAATCAAGTTTTATACTTGGTTAAGTCTAGAAACTGGCCAGCAATCAAGTGTAGTAACTAGACACAGTAAACATATCCAGTAACATAATCACAATCACAATTATCACAATTACAATAACGCAATCACAATTTTGATAACCTGAAAGCTGTCAGTTTTATTCAAAGTCGCCATGTTTTTGTTGATATCTAGTTAAACTGGCCAGTTACTGGCTAAAAACTCGATTTCATTTCTACTAGGGCGGTTAAAAATATAATCTCGCGGGCGCGTTGTAATTTCTTCGTTATCGGCACGATTCAGCCTGCATATCGGCGTCAATGACATCGCGAGACGCCTCATTAGCCGAGTGTAATTAAAGTCGCATACACGCGACGGTAACTAGTCGGATATCGCGGGGGCTTGGCTGGGAATTAAATCAAATTCTACGCGATATCCGACATTTGCCGGCAATGCGCATTGCTCCCGCGCACGCTTGCGCGCAGCGAATGTAATCTTGGCTTGTATATACGCTCGCGTACGTGGCGTGGTTACCTACGTGGCGAACTCGCTATTACAGTTAATCCCGATCCCCCGCCGAAATTTCGTAAATATTCATAAGGGCAGATCCGTGCCGCGGAACGACTGGAATTGAAAATCCTTCGTTACGTTCGATTGTTTCAGCTCTCCGAGGACATAGGGTACGTCCTGTACTCGGCGCTGGGCAGCTTCTACATTCCATCCTGCATAATGGTCTTCGTGTACATACGAATTTACTTCGCGGCGAAGGCGCGAGCGAGGCGCGCCATCCGCAAGCCGCAGCGTCCGCGTCCAGCGATGCCGCCCGAGTCGCCGGACATCAGGCAGACCAGCTTCACACAGAGCACCCCGGCCACGGACGCGAGGAGGAGCCCGGGCTCGGCGTTGGAGAACGTCGCGACCATCGAGAACCAGCCTGTCCAGATTCCCATCGTGACGTGCGACTTTGCGAGCGACGTCAGCACTTCGGAGGTCGAGGCCGTAGGATGCAGCATGCCCATGGAAGAGAAGGACACGCTTAAGGTGAAGACCATGTTGTTAAATACTTTTTTTTGCAACACCCGCATCTAAAGTTCAATTTTACACACTGAAAAATGTGTGTAAAGTGACTCTTTTTCAAACGTATTATGAAAAAGTAGTGACGTCATTTACTTTACGCACACTGTGCTTTTTGTCAATCATTTTACGCACTAGTGTGCGTAAAGTAAATTCGAACTTTAGATGACGGTGTTGCAAAAAATATCGTGTTCAACTGGTGTGCAAAGTGAGGGAAATTTGACCGGCGCGATTGTCTCACTCGCTTCTGCTTATGATGCAACAACATGAGTACTCGTGTAAATCACAATGCACTCGCCTTACGGCTCGTGCATTGATTTTGCACTCGTACTCGTGTAGATGCATCATAAAGCTATCCGCTCGTGAGTCAATTTCCCGCCGTCAAAAAATCCCTCACTTTACGCACTTGTTGTACAATCTACTATTTTCGAACACTCTTATATCGAAAGTTTGATTTTACTCGCTATATCGCGTACGCAAAGTGACTCATTACACCAGCCGACAGGATGAAAACCTTTCGAACGTTGTTTTTATTTGAGTAAAATATATTACTAATTTATAGTATTCTAGACAAAAAAAATACGTACATACTCTTCATATCATATCAGGTTTTTTCACAAAAAGAAAAAGGCAAGAGTTTTCAGAAAAAATTAATAATTTTGTTACAATTACAAGTAATTAAACATTTACAAAGAAAACATCAAGTGCAAGCATTGCTACAGGACTATTTAGAGTTACATCATTTACGTTTAGCAACAAAATTACGTCTAGGTGTAGTTTTTTTTATGAGTATCTTCAGTAATATCACGTTTTAATGACCAGCATTAATCAGCCATCATATTCACATTCCATTAACCTTGGTACCTTGTCTCCAAAGTTTTTATGTCTTGATGAAACCGTTCCTCTGTTCTTCACTATAATCACCAAGATTATCAGGAAAGAAATCCACATGTGAATCTAAAAAGTGGAGTTTAATACTCATATTACACCCCAATTTTTGATACTCATCTAATAACTTTGCAACCTTATTTTTATAGCCAGGATGTTTGTTATTCCCTAAAAAATACATTCGCGTAGGCTGTCTTGTTTTTATTTTTAGCATTAAAACCTCTGAAATTTGTACAATAAAAATTTACAACAATCATCAATATGATTAGTTTGCTCTCTCCACATCATAGGTCTACCAAAAAGTAAAGATTGTTATTTGCGGTATGTCCGCTGCCTTAATTGTTCAACACAAATTGTACAAACAAACTGCGGAGTCCACGATTCTAGTTGTATTGTGAAACCAAAATAAGCATTGTATGAATTTTTCACAAAATCAAAAATTTTCTATTTTTGCTTTGAAGTCATAAATTTCCCACAAATATAACAAAATGTATCTGCACTATTGTTACACTTTCTCTAAGACATTCTGTTTCTTATAAGTTTTTCAAACACAAATCATTAATAAAATTCATTAAATGCCAAGAGTAAGACGTAAACAATTTTTTCAACTAAACACAATAATTTCATTAAAAAGTTTGTAAATAAAGTAACTATAGAAACTGATTTTTATGTGATCCAGTTGGAATGAGCGTGTGTGGTTACAACTGATATATTTTCTTACGAGAGGTCGCACGAATCAAGAAACGAGCCCCAAACTCAATAATTCAATTTATTTTTATCAAAAAATCTAAAAAAGCCAGTAAATTAAATGTACTGAAAACCTGATGTGATACCATAAAATTAGGCTTGATTTCGTGATCGACTCTAAAATCATGTCGAACGTATTTCTTTACCTCGTAGTAAAAGTAACTTTATACACACTTCGAAGTTTGCAATAAAGTATTGTTCCTCCGTTCTCTGCTTTAAGTGACATAAAAGAATATTCGATTATGATTTATAATTCGATAATTTTTTTTTTATCATAAAAATTGCAATTCTACATACCATAATTTCCTTTGCGGGTGTTTAAAAAAAAAAGTGCAACGTGTGCACAAAAAGGATATTTCCCGACGAAATTGATGCATCCGCTTCTGCTTATGTTGCATTAACATGAGTACTCGCGTAAATTAATACATAAATTAATTCAAAATGTCACTCGTACCTCATGCTCATGCACCATTCTCTCATCGTCAAGAAATCCCTCGCACTTTGCACACTCATTGTACAATCTATTTCGGTATTTTCTATAAAATTTAGTCATTATTATTATGGAGATAAACGCTTAAGAAATAACAATAAAATTTGTATTAATACAGTTACTTTTATATGATCCTTATTATGTCACAAATTTCATAGATCATTGATTTTATCAAATTATATTGCCAATTGGATACTAATAGAAAAAATTAACTCGTCGTTTTAAAATATATATAATATAGGTAAAAAAAGAAGACTCGAGTTTTAGATATTGTCCTTTTAAAATGACTATGCCATTATTGTTCGCCATACTACATATATGTGTATCGTTACGAACGCTTCGCGATTCGTCACGGTATTATTAATCGAATCGATTTGGAAAGAATTCACGCCGGTACGATGTGGAATGATGAATCGTTCCCAATATGGTCCTTCTATCCGCAAAGTCATCCTCGCTTCGTTTAAACTTCCCGCGAAGTTTTCCGGTAATAAAACTAAACCACCGGGTAATCCGTCAAGTCGAGAGAGATCGATACTCGGCGGGCAGGGTAAAAAATTCCGAGAGTGTGGTGAAAAGTGAAAATTCTGTTGGCACAGGTGAGCGCGCCGTCGCCGATGCCGAAGAGCATCCTGAAGGCCTCGCTGTCGGTGAACGGGAGCGACAAATCGGAGCAGTCGATGAGGTGCCGGGCGCCCAGCGTCGGCATAGACGTCGACATGGTCTCGGAGTTCGCCTCGTCCTCGGACAGCGGGGTGGTGTCGAGGTGCGCGGTGGTGAAGCCTCTCAAGATCCGGCTCTGCCAGCCGATCTTCGGCAAGAAGAGCCACAGCAAGTCGAAACGGGAGCACGCCGAGGTCACGAAGCACGCGTCCAAGGACGACATCACCGTCGAGGCGAAACCGAAACCGCGTGATCCCGAGAGGGAGAAACGGAGATTGGCGAGGAAGAAGGAGAAGAGGGCGACCCTCATCCTCGGCTTCATAATGGGCAGCTTCATCGCCTGCTGGCTCCCCTTTTTCGTCCTGTACATCGTCAAGCCGCTGTTCCCGGACCTCGACATACCCGGCCAGGCCTTCGTCATTGCCTTTTGGCTCGGCTACATGAACTCGGCCCTCAATCCCTTCATCTACACGGTCTTCAACAAGGACTTCCGCCAGGCTTTCCACAGGATCCTACTGAAATGAAATCGGCCTTCGGCCGCGCTGTCGGTTAACGAGAGGCCGAGACACGAGGTCGTACCACGAGCGAAGAGCAAGTAGAAAAAGCGCGCGCGTGTGTGTGTGTGTGTGTGAGAGAGAGAGAGAGAGAGAGAGAGAGAGAAAGGGTCAAAACACAAGAGGAGAAAACTCAAAATTTCAAAATTGATTCTCCGTCTTGAGATAAACGACAAATCTATGAAATTTGACAGATTTTATTCCGACTCATAACCGATACGAAAAGACGATATTTTTCATATTTGTATGTTCCAGTCACCTTGAGATTCCAGAAGGAAATTCTATAATGCCATTTTTTAGATACGATGCTTGTTAAATGTTTATTTATTTAAAATTTAGCACAGAAATTTCCACCAGCGCGTCTCTCTTTCACTTTACGTATTCTTCACCTTTTATTTCGCTCTATCTCACTTTCTTTCTTTCTCATCTCTGCACGCGATAAACGAGCTGTCGCCTCGACAGCGGCCGTTCGCGGATCGTGAGAGCCTTCCGGACTCGAAAACTCGTCTCGCGGAGTTGCTCGACTTCCTTCTTACGGCGGGCCCCGGTTACTCCCCAGAGCGTGAATCGCGATTTGCATGCGTTCAAAGTCCGGTCTTGAAGTTGAGCACCGAGAGAGCGAGAGAGAGGGAGAGAGGGCCGCAACTCCCCCTACGATCGTTTGAAATTCAATGCGGGAAACGCGTCGACACCGCAATTCGGCGAAACGAAGACACCAAACTTATACATATATATGTATATATTTGCAAGCGAACGTGCGAGAAACGAGTGTGAGTGTATTGGTACGGACCTTCCGTATGTGAGAAATCCACTCTCTTTCTCTCCCTCTCCCTCTCTCCCTCTCTCTCTCTCTCTCTCTCAGACCCTCGGCGAGATCGTCTCGTTCCACGCGACGTATTGTCCCGCGCGATAAACCGGAGCCCGAGTGGCCCGGAAACATCGCGAAGAAAGATCGCGCGATCTCGCGGGAATTATCCGACTCTTCTCGAATCTCCTGCTCGCGAAGATTCGAGGGTTTTCGGCCGAGGGCTCCAACTTTTTCCGAGAACGAAAAATCGAGGAGTAAAATTAGAGGGAGAGAGAGAGAGAGAGATTTGTGTACATTCCTCAAAGTAAGAGGACAGTTATTGTTTTTGAAAGACTGTATATTGGCTACAAATAATTGAATCAGAAGAGCGATCAATTTGAAACTCGAATCTTACTTTTCAAGATGATCACCTACCCGATTCGATTATTTTTAGCCAAATTATATCCATTTGAATATAACGAGCGTCCCCTTAATTTTTGTTGAGTAGATTATACTGTAAAACATATTGTAAATTTCCTTCTCGAGTATTTTTCAATTGTAATCGAGAAAAAAAGGTTTCAATCTCTTCGTTACTCGAGCGCTGTACAAATCGCTCGCGATACGACACACTACGGATATACGGGTATTATAGGTCAAATGTTTCATTGCGAAGTGGGCTACGTGCAACACGCACACACACACACACGCGCACACACACACACACACACACACACACACACACACGTACACGCACACGTACACATGAAAATAACGCTTGGCATCGCGGGTAGCGGTATCGAAGGGGCCACGGACGCGCCAAGTCCCCGCGAGTTTTATGGTGGCCGATTCTCCCCGGTCGCGCTCCAAGGAATCCCGGCCGCGAAAATTTGCGTCATCGAAACGAATTTGAATACGCCGAGAAGGTAAAAGAAAAATCGCAGCTATAGCGTAGAAGACATTCTGGCGTAGCACCAGAGCTCTCCAAGATTTTTCTCCGGGTCCCCTACTTCTCTCTATGTTTTCCTTTTTTCCTCTCCTCCTTATCACTACTTTGGGCGACTCTTACCCCCCTCTCCCCCTCGTGCAACCCGAGCCGCGACGGAGATTAAAGAACGCGAAACGAGAAACACACACTGGGGCGCGTTGCATAATCCAGCGTGGCGTAGTCGAAGCCGCGAGGGGGAGGGACGGGACGAATATATCCACCGAAATTACACTGCGACGACTCGCTGGGATTCGCGTTGCGCACCGACGACCCGCGCGAATTACCCCGTCCCGCTTTTTCGCAGCGTCGATTCTCGGCTCCTTCCTCTCGTCGCGGGACGATCTTTCGAGCCAGCGGGATCGAAGATGACAATGAAATTGAGAAAGAGAGAGAGGAAATGAGAATACGGATTTTGAATGACGAGATTTTTCTCTCTCTCTCTCTCTTGTTTTGAGTTGGACTTACGGTTCGGGTGTGATAGTCCCGAGGATCCGATCGAAGGTTACTCTAATCCGCATTGAATAGACGAAAAGTGAGAGAAAAATGTAGAAAATGTCTGAAATAACTACAAAATCTTTAAAAAATAAAATTTCCCGGAAAAAAATTTGTTTCATGTCTGATTTATGATTCACTGCACTGGAAAAAAAAGTATTTTTCTACCTAGGATATTTCTCCTTATGGTGAAAATGAAGGTATTCTTATTTCAAAAATACCAAAATATACCATCCATAAGAATAAGTTTATTGATTTTTAAGAAATTTGGTATTGTTGTTATTAAAATACTAAAATCAATATGGCCGACTTAACCTCGCTTGGTCAACACGGATTGAAACGAACTATGAATTTGAAATAATAACAAATAATATAACATATTTTTTATTTAATTTCATTACTGATTCATATATTAATTTTATTTATTATCCATTATTCATGTTATAAGTAGTAGAGACAAAATTTGCATTAAAATACAGTGGATGTTACAAAGAGTTTAGATTTAGTCCCGCTAAAAAACCTTGGTATTTTGAAGGGTAAAATACCAATATTTTGAAATCTAAAATATTTAAGTAAAAGTATACTGCGAACAAGAATACTCGGATAAAAAATATTCTGTATTCTGGGTAGAAAAATACTTTTTTATCAGTGTAGTTATTTGAATTTCAATATTATAATCGATTTTCAGTCCCATAGACACGACTATAGTCGTTACTTCGTTCAGATTTTTATTACACGAAAATCAGTAGAATAGGTCAACTTTTTCAGAAATTCAGAATTGCTTTACCAGAAAAGACTGCTCTAATTCTGGAACACTCTGTAGATATACAATATGTGTGGAATGTTTCTAGTCGGTTTATATATGAAGAGAGAGAGAGAGAGAGAGAGAGAGAGAGAGAGAGAGAGAGAGAGTCAACCTTGAGAAGTTTTTTCGCATCGGAGATCGGATCGCGCAGGACTACCGTCTCGGTCAGGTCATCCTGACGATATCGTTTGACCTCGTCGTCCTCATCTATCAGTCACTTCTCTCGAGCTACTCCAGCCGGTGATATAGCTCCCGCGATATATCACCAGTCGATATTATAGGGGCTCGCGTTCCAGAATGCTTAGGTATAGCAACAGCACGTTTAACGACCGATTTTCACCGAACACGGAGTCCGTCATCCGAGCGAGTTGTTGGATATTTATCGGCATGATATTGGACAAATCGACAAGAGACGAGGTGGAAATAAATATTCCCTCTCACGGAGTGATATTGTAATAGGAAAGGTACTCTTGAATACACTACTCAAAAAATTGCGGGAACACTCGTCATTTTAAAGCGGATATCGTCTTAAATGATTGGATCGAATTGAGCAGGTTGTTTTAGAGAGATTCGAGTTTCAAAACGATTACTTGGTCTATTCGATTCAATTGTTTGCAGCCAAGATATAGCCGTTTGAAAATTACATGCGCTCCTTTAATATTTTCGAGGAGTGTAAAAATGCTCGCCTCGTTAGGGAATCGACAGAAAAGGAAATTTTATTTTCACGAATTTTACCGAGCGATCGGATTGTAGATGTAGCTATTATGGAATTCATCCTGCGATTCATCCGTTGATAGTTTTATTTCCGATACAATTTTATAATCGATCGAAAAATAAAAGCCGCGCGAACGAGATTGGAAAAGTATATCGGTTATTTCGTCGTTATGTGAAATTCCGAAACATTCGATTTATTTTCTTTGATAATGAAAAATCAGATTCGTGCAGCTTGGAATACCAATGAGAAGTAGACCCTTTTTTTCCACCATTTTTAAGGTAATTCTGTAAAAATTGCATGGAATGCCGCGCGGTTCGGTGAGTAATCGAATGCTTCCCACCGAGTTCATGCAATAACGATTTATTGCGTTGGAGCCCAAAGTTGGCGCGCGTGCGCTAGGCCTGCTTTATGCATCGAAACAGACGCACCACGCGGAAAATATACACCTCGCGGTCGCGTGAGGTGCGTTCTGGCTAAACTTGTTTGCTCGCACGATCCACCGCACCCAGTTCGCCAGCCCAGTGTTTATTCGATTCGCTACCTTTTTTTTTCTTTCGCAAGCAAACGAAAATTGCAGGGACCGGAGTTTCGTTAATTCTAGACCTACACCACTTGGGACTTGTTGGGCCGCATGCGCCGACATCGTCCAGGTGCGAGCACGCGAGGAAGGAAGCAACTCGATCCGGATGCGTCGCTGAAATTGCCAGATGGTAGATGGTTGACTATTCGACTTGGGAGCGAATTTCGATAACGGAGTGTACACACGGACCGGCGTGACGCATAGCGGGCCGAGTTGCGCGTACGCGAAATGCTATTATTTACGCACAATTACCGGAAGCACACTTGTAGCGCCACGAGGGTCGCACTTGGAGAGGGGCGGCTAGAATATGGCGGCTTCCACGATATAGAAAATGCACGCATCGCATGGCTCATGGTCGCGCACCCGCACACACTCGTATATATATATATATTTGTATATAACTTGTAGGTGTATATATATAAGCGCGTGTCGACGCAAAATATCCGCGATGCGGTCGAATCGATAAGCATGCCAGTTTATGTCGACCTACTCCTTCTGCGTTGTCTCTTTTTTCCTCATATTTTTTTAAACCCCCTACTAACATATTCAGTTATGTTCTTCTTTACCGCCCTCTCTTACCCTTCCGAGCTTACGCTGGTTTTGTTTATCTCTGCTCGCTCTATTTCTCTCTCTCTTTCTCTCTCTCTCTCTCTCTCTCTCTCTCGTTAACTGATATAACACTCCATGAGCCCAGCTACGAGAGAAAGCCCAATTCGCATTAATTTTTTAATTATCCTATTCGGAAATATCAGCATTGATATATTTCATTTACCTTGGTTCGATTTTTATTTTTCCGAAAAATATCGCCTCGTTGAGTCCCCGATTAAAATGCTCTTCCCATCAAAATCGGTTGTTTTTCCGATTCTCTCGGGATGTTTTGAAATCGGTTATAACGGACATACCCTTGATGTTATAGTATGAGTATTTTTATAGAGTAATATTTATTTCCTGCTAATTTGAGGGCACGGTATCGTATGAAAGCTAAACATTCGGTATCTCGAATGCATATGTTTTTAAAACAATTTTGCACTGGATATTTTTGGGTTGATTTTTTAAAGCGATATTTTATTGAATATTCTGTACATATATATCGTCATGTGTGCATCCACGCACTGTAACAAACAACGATACCGCGGTATGTGAAATTTAATATTTTCTCATCGTATACAGAATACTTACTAGCGCGATTATACTTATATAAAGAAAGATACACGTTATTCGATACGATCGTATGTTTTTTGCGAGACTGTATACTCATCACGATATACATAACCACACCAAGCTTGAGACGGAAATGAACCATTAACCGTTTGCAATGTTCTCGCGTTGAATTTCTACATGACAATTTTACTTTTACACCCAAGTTTCGCTGAACTTGTTAAAATTTCAGATCATATTTATGTAATGACTTATCGTATTGAACAAAACCAAGTAGTTTCGAGAAAAATCGTTATAAATAACGAGCGTATGAACCTTTCATCTTCGTAATGATGGACTATAAAAAAAAAATAAATAAGAAAATGAAAAAAATAAAAATAAAGGAGCAGAAAGCGAACCAATACTGTAATGCTCTAGACAATTTTCGTCGTATCTCTCGGGGTAAGCGTGGTTAACCATTTTAAGAATAATACAAAAATAATGAATTTTCTTGTTGCGCGATGACAATTTTGTAGTTCCGTGCGTGCGTTCACGTCGCGATCTCGATACGAACAATACTACGACTAGCTTTAAGTTATAGGTTAATCTATTCGTAAGAAACTAGAACGTAAGTCGTAAGAATAAGCCAAGTCGCGTATGTCCATGAAGAGAAAAGAAAAACTCCGTTATAAATTATATTCTAACACTAACGCTATTATTTTTATCATCCTTATACGTGTGACACCTAATAACGCCTTAGGCGAATCGAGATCTTTTGCAGAGCCATTTTCAGAAATATCTCTATGTGTCAGTACCTAATTACCAATCTCCGTAACAAGAAAATATATATATATATATA
>NCVS01001781.1:0-14070 GCA_003055095.1 Goniozus legneri | reverse complement strand
GATTTTTACCCCGTATTGCTAGCTAGCATCTAGCTAGTTTTTAATCCGCAATGCGAGACTGATTTTTACCCCGTATTGCTAGCTAGCAGCTAGTTGAATTATAATGAGTATTACTAGAAGTATTACTCGTATAAAAATTTAAAAAACCATTCAACTTTTTTTTTTTAATTTATATTCTTTCATATTTTTAAAAATCAAACTTGTAGGTATTTTCTGCATGTAAGCTTTTTGCATCGTAATCTGTACGTGCTTGTATTATACAATTTAAACAATTTACATTTTTCTAATAACATCTAATATTAAAAATAATATGCAATTAAATATACATTCATAAAGTACGAAACTTACATATAAGAAATATCTATGAAAATAATTTCAAAACATTTTTAAGAAAAATTATTTTAAAAAAATATTGCGAATGATTAACTTAAAACTTTTTCACCCGCGTTCTACACATAACCGTGTTTGAATTTTTATGTAAACACACGATTGCAACTGTTTATGGTTGCATCGGGAGTGAAGGGTGAAACAAGTTAAGTGTGGTATCGTATAATCTTAACAACCTTTCTCTACTAAAAAGGTAAGTACAAAACTATAATACATATAACTATATTGTGGATTTTTCATCTGACAATTTTTTTCATTAGTATGGAACCTGAAAAAATGAAAAGTTATCAAATTGTGGAATTTATTATGAAAGGCCGAAAACGAAAAGAACGATGTGTGGATATAGTACCACTTTCTTGGATCAAATATGAATCAGTTAAAAGAAGATTAGTCTGCCAATTTCCACTTGCTCCGTATGAAAATTTGCATGAGATGGTTAAAAAATTGAATCCTCCTGATGAGACATGGCCAACCTACAATATTGACATCAAAGGCGAAGCAAGTAAATAAAATATAAGTAAGAACTTATATTCATGAAATTTTGTTTTTCCCTCTAAATGTTTAACGTTTCTTTTTTAATACTGTTCTCAATATTCTTAAGTGAAATCATTTAATCAAAAATTAAAAATGGAACATTTTTCAAATACCAACTAAATTTTACAACTATGATATATAAAAACGTATTAATATATTATTATCCATATAATACTATGTTATATTATGTGCCATTAGAATTTTGAGTGCTTTTGATTTCGAAGTCAAAGAGTATCAATTTTTATTATACATTGCAATAAATGACAGTACGCAGAAATACTTATAATGTAATCGAAGCACATTAATTCTTATTAATCATAGCAATGAATGACAGTACGTAGCAATACTTATAATGTAGTCGAAGAGTATCAATTCTTATCAATCATGGCAATAAATGGCAGTATGTAGCAACACTCATAATGTAGTCGAAGAATATTAATTCTCATTAAACATTATATTAAATGACATTACGTAGCAACAATTCAAGTTAATTACAACACAGTCAAAGAGAATTAGTCAGAGTCAAAAAGTTTATAAAATATATGAATGATTAATATTCTTCAACTTGATCACAAATGTTGTTACGCACTGTCATTCATTACAATGTTTAATAAGAATTGATACTCTTCGACTACATTATAAGTATTGCTACGTACTGTCATTCATTGCTATGATTAATAAGAATTAATGTGCTTCGATTACATTATAAGTATTGCTGCGTACTGTCATTTATTGCACTGTTTAATAAGGATTAATACTCTTCAACATTATGAAGTTTGCGACAAAAGTCACTTGTTGAACATTCTTCGACTTCATCATAAGTGCTGTTGCATGATGCCATTCATTGTGATGTTAGGATAAAATTCTTAAGTACTTTTAAGCTTTATCAAGGTTACTTTTACCCAGAGTTATTTAGAATGTTTTTGGTAATTTTCATGATATTCATCAAACCTTATGTTTCCATAATCTTTATTTCAGAAACTTATGAAAAAGCTTTGAAACGGCTAGAGAAATTGAAAACGGAGGAATATGCCTTTACCACGGAATCGGATACTAATCCGGTTGATAAGAGTAAAAATTTAGAAATGGCATTGCGAGTCCAAGAACTAAAGGAGAATGAAAATAAGATGAAGTCTCGTATTTTTGATGATGAAAATGGTAAATGATCAAAATATGTATTATAATTACTAATTAATATTTAATTTAAGAAATTATTCATGTGCGCGTTTTTTTTTACAGAAAATAGAGTATCAGGTGCAACGAGCCATAATGCTGATCTTGGAAATTTTAATTTTACAGATCTTGATTTAAGTGAAAACGATATTTCATTTCCGATAATAGAAGGCTTGGTTTCATCAGATGGAACTCTCAGATTCACAGGTTTTATTAATTTATTTATTTTTTTTAAAGTTTATACTATACTCAATCGAAACCTAGTAGAATTATTAATAACATTTAATTCACAGAACTGACTACACCACCTACGTTGAATTGCAATTCGCTAACAAATACTGAACGAAAAATGGATTGTATCGGTCGCAAAGGTAATATTTGAAAAAGAGTCGAATAAAATTGTATTATATTATATTTATTACGTTTTTCTTATGTACAAGAATACGATTTACTATTAAAAAAAATAGTACAAATTGAAATTGAAGTCAAGCAACAAACAAAAACCATTGATGCAATATATACCATTTTGAAACAAACTGTGCTAAATAAAACTATGCTGGATGTGACGTCTTTCACTGAAAAATACGATTTTAATTTCCCACTGGATAGTATTGAAGAACTGAAAGAAATGGAATGTAAATTGATGAACAATCCTTCATGCCGTCAGGAATTAGTAAGCCATTTTCTTATCATTTCAATATGTTCATATTAATCATTCTTAATAATTATTGTAGAAAACAACTATGAAGTTACTAGTAGATTCGAACTTCTCAGTAACTAAAAATGCAACACAAATTTTAAAGAAATATTGTAGCCGAAATATGGTCATGAAATGAACTCTAATGAGACAAACATCAGACAAAATTTTATTTAAATCAGTAGCTCCGATTTTTTGTGAAATTATAATAGGTAAGTTGTAAAATAAATACATAGTATATCAATTCTAATAGAACATAAATTTTCAATGAGAATAGTTATACAAGAATTTGTTTCAGATGTTCTTATGACTTCTAATAAATGCACACAAGCTAAAGCTTATTTAGCTTTAGCAACATCCTTCACAAATTCAAAGGATTGGGACGGACATAGACTGCATAGAAATAAAGAAAAACAAAATGTCACTGAAATTAATTAGTATTAGTTAGTTAGTATTATTACATATTACAGATATAATATTATAAATTTGTTATTAAGTTCAGTTATTGCAGAAAATATTCATATACGGAAAATTTCATCTGCTATAGTTAATAAATAGTTGAAAATAATAATTTGTTAATATTAATTGACAATCATGACTTCCTTCACTCATGTAGTAATGAAATAACAAATGTACGAAAAGATTTTTGTTGTGAAAAATTCAGTGTCAATTTCATCAGTTTTGATTTAATATCGTCAATGCGAAATTTAAGTGCTCTTGCTTCTGTATTATCTTCTTTTACTTCCCACATATTCATAATTGAAGAATCTATTGGTTCCTTATAAATTGATTTTTTCACGTCTAATTTAATACCTTCTAGTATAATAATATCTTCTTCATAATAAATGTTTGTTATCTCACAAATTTGTCTATTTTTTAAGAGAACTACATTATTAGGCGCAGTTATACTTAACGAATTTCCTTTATATTGCAAATTTCGTATTTGGGAATTTTGTTGTTTTATAATTGTTATTTTTTCAATCAATTTCGCTTTTTTTTATTGCAGACTGCTCATGAAGTCTGCGACATAGTTGTGCAATCGAATGATTTGGAGATCTTAGTAATCTTTTAATTTTCCCTAAAAAGTTTTCATACGGGAAAGCATTTATCTCACTCAAACCGCAATCTACAATATCATCTGTTAGATGTATTAAATGATGTGTATTGAGCGAAGAGAACTGATTTCCGTATATATCCGAAACTGAACAAACAAATTTTTGTAATAATACATTACACGTTTCTTTACTTGTCGCAGTTTGTCTACACCATAAGAGCCTTGAAGCCACATGAATCAGTAGAAAGTTCTCATACATTGTCTCATTTAAAATTTTTTTCAAGATTATCGGTCCTACATACAATAAAAAGAATTTATATTCTGTGGCTTTTCAATGTGAAATATCATTTAAAGTTCTTAATTTTCTTTGAAAATCACTGGGTATTTGAAGTTTTATACATTCTATACGTCGTATAATTTCTAATTTATAAGTTTGGCTCAATTTTGTTTTATTATTTAAACACCAATAATCTGTCAGTTTGGACATTATGCCAAGAAATCCTAAGTGCATGAAATCCAAAACAAATGACGAGATCATGTCAATATTTGGTGAAATAAAAAAGAGCGGTGAGGCCTTATGATGGTGATTGATGTCTTGGAAAGATCTAAATGATTCATCTGTTCTCAAATTTCCTGCTATGGGTGGAAAAGTCATTGTATTTTCGATTCTTATGCCGATAACATCGCATCGCTCACAAGCAGAACGGCTTGTATGTCCTTTGATACATTTAAGGAAAGCTCTTGCTGGCGTATCACATATGAAACATTTTATTTGAATATCAAATTTCGTTTCAGCTAGCATCAAACCATTCGATAATAAATCATTTATTTCTAAAATAAATTGTTTGGTATAATTTTCGACGTTCTTAGGTTTTGATTTCCCACAATAAATAGCGACAACGAAAGGTTCGTAATGTGCCAAATTTGAATGGACCTTGCATAATATAGGCCAGATGTGACGAGAACTCGATTTCGATAATGAAAGACCATCACAGTTAAATTGTAGTTCTATCTTCCTATTAACATGTGCATCTTCATTCACACAAGCTACCAATCCTTGTCGAATACCAATATATGCAAATTCTCCTGAAGAACCATCGGTATCATCCATTTTTTCAATTTTATATTTAATTTCATTTGTTCTTAGAAACGTTTTGGCTGATGCTGGTAACTCTGGCAATAATCGTTGCCTCAAAATTTTGAACAACGAATCAAGATGTGCGTGGGGAATATGACACGTTACAGCCCATTCACGAATTTGTTCGATTTCGACGTGATTATCGTTTTTTACCACTTGTTCAGCTGTTGTTGTCAGTTCACTTTCGCTACTCAAAACATGATATTCGTCACTCGTTTGATCATCATTATCGTTATCACTATCATTAGTTTTATTTGACACTGAAGATGAGGGTACAAATGCAGATGCGTGCAGATTAATACCTTGAACACTAGTACTTGGTTCATTATCGTCGTCATTATTTTTATCAGACTTCTCGAACTCTCTTCTAAGTCTTTTCATCTCACGAAATTTTTGTACACGTTGAGCGGTTAATTTTCGTTTCTTGTCAGAATTTATATGATCCATGTTAATTATATTGCGTCAAATTAAATAAAAAAGAAAGAAAACTGTGTAAAGTTTCAATTACGATAGATGAAATCTCAATGTCGTTGAAATAATACGAAATTTAAATGAACATATGCCGAAATAAGAGGTACATTCGTAAACACAGAATCTGTGTTTACACACAATCTTGAATCATCAGAATATAAGTACAATTAACACCAGTAATTTCGTATAGGTGATTCTAGTATATAGGTTGAGCAGGAAGGAGATCGTTCTACCGAGTTAAACAGCGTTAGTTCCAGTCATTTGTTGGATGGGTGTGATTTTTCACGTATATGTGTATTTAATGTTTAAATTGCTATCTTATATAAATGCTTTTCACGTATATTCAAATATTGTTAAATGTCTTTCACGTTATTTCAGAAATTAAATTCTTACCACAATATGATTGTTGTTAATCTACGAAGACAACAAATAATATTAAAATAACTATGTATGCAACATATCTTTTTTCAAATCTTATAATTTTATTTTTTTTACATAAACAAGATTCCATCAATCAATCAAGTAATTAAAAATAAATCGTTTTTGACATAAATAAATTTTTCTAAATGTTTATAGCTATGTAATTTTTAGCTAGTTTCCAGTTTGAATGCCTAGCTAGATGCTAGCTAATTCGTCAACCTAGGCACTAGTCACCGAAAGCGTTACACTTCCACCTGGGGCCAGCCTAGTTGTGCTAGCTAGCGCCATGGTAGTAACCTAGCGCGGCTAGCTAGTTCCTAGCTAGCCGCTAGACAATTTTCTACCTGGGTCCCTTTGATTGAAATTTGATTACTCCGGAAAGATAACGAAGGACTATACAGTTGTCAGTTGTTGATGTAATCTGCGAATCTACGATCAATGAACTGCAACCAAAATTCTTGTATTGATTATATCGTTTATTAACTTTTTTTTGTTCGTAATCAAGGATGTACAAAATTAAAATCAAATTTAATTTAATGTTGAAAAACTGAACTGTTGAATGTCAGTAATGAAAATAAAAATTTTTGATTCAAATAATCATTCAATTTACTTGATATTTTCACGACTATAATATCGTAAAATTTCCATCCGTGTTTCGGTTTTCTTCCGCTTCGCCATTCTACAACGTATGGTTCATTGTCATAAGTTTTTTTCTTAAACGTTGCACAATTAAAATTCAAAATCCATTCAGTAGGAATGCCAGCCGTATAGTATTTCTCCTTGTCCTCACCAGTAAGCCATTTCACCAGCGCATACATTTTTTAAGAGCGGAACTATTATAATTCAATTGAGATTTGAAAATATAATTCATTATATAATTAATTTTAAAAATATAATTACAAAGAACACATACCGTATAATGAAATGTCAGGCGTGCAATGAAATTATTTTAGGTTAACGATTTGTCCAGAGACAATCGATAAGAGACAGCCACATTCACATCAGAATTGATGCGATAGTCGAGATTTTTGAATCGATAAAATAAATAATAAAACAGAATCAAACTGTTCTGATAAATAATCTGCTTTGAACAGACGTTTTACAGAGGAAGTTTGCAAAAGAAGAAAATTTATAAAATGTATAAGTCGTACAATTACGCAGGCAGTAAGATGCGAATACCATCAAGGTCACTCCGGTTTTGGTGTAAAAGGGCGAAAAATAATAAGTACGAATTGTATAATTTCTGAACATTTATCCGAAACCGATTGTCCAAATGACGTTTGCCCGAAAGCCACGTTTGGCCGAAAAAATGATTAATAAAAATTAATTAAGGATGTTCAGGAGTTACAATAATCAATACAATAATTACAGATTTTAAAGTTTGAAAAAATTGCAGAATAAGGTTATCTGTGTATGGTCACTAACTAAAATTTTATTATACGAATTTTATTCATCAGAATGTTGAGTGTTAGTACGAAATCATCAATTTTTGTAAAATTAAACTTTTCTTGACTTACTTTTTTTCTCATTGTGTACCTATCTAGTCTAGACGTACCATCTACGCAAAAAATAAGTAAAAAAAAGTTTAATTTTATAGAAAGTGAAGATTTCATACTAACATTCAACATTCTGATGAATAAAATTTGTACAATAAAATTTCAGGCAGTAATCACACACAGATAACCATTTTCTCAAATTTCAAAATTAAAAATTACTGTATTGGTTATTGTGACTCCTGAACATCCTAGTTTCTCATTAATTTATTTTTATTTAGTCATCTATGTATAAATTTTATTGTCTTTAGTTTTAATTTGTTTCATCATGAAGTTAAAGGATACCATCTATAGCAATATCTTTTAATCTTTAAGAAGTGTTTGAAAACGGTAATCGGATTTTTATAAGAAGCCTCAGCGAAGAAGGGAAATTTAAAGGAAAAATCTCTACAACCACTGAAAATGCCATTTTTTTGCAAATTTGTTAAAATTTTCATGATTTTCCTCATATCTTGTGCACCTTTGAAGATAAGAAATCGTAGTAAGCGTTAAAATTTGTATTTTTTCAAGTTCTACAAAGAGATGTCCGAAAAATTTTTGATAAAATTGATAATTTTCGAGTAATGTGATTTGCGTCGGTAAACCATGAAAAAATTTAAAAATGGTATCGTTTAACTTCATGATCAAACAAACTAAAACTAAAGACAATAAAATCTATACATAGATTACTGAATAAAAATAAATTAATGAGAAACTATTAATTAAGTTTTATTAATAATTTTTTCGGCCAAGCGTTGCCTCCGAGCAAAAGTCATTCAAATAATCGGTTTCGAATAAATGTTCACAAATCAAGTATGAATTATGTTTTATGTATATTATTTTTATTTCTCACTGAACATAAATGTCTCGTATAAATACATATCGTCTCATCGCTCTCATAGTTATATAAAAATGTAAATTATACACATACGCATATTTCTAAATTTAACTTATTTTTATATATATCCATTTATCATATGTTCTTACTACCGTGAATTCATAAAAATCTACCAAATTTGCAGTGAAACTGTATCGTGTAGAACGATAAACGATAGTGAATATGATAACAATTCTTCGGACGAGGATTCTTCTCTACCACCAGTAAGCTTATTACATACGGTTAATCTAATACAATCATCTCTTATTTCATAAACAATTCATTTGTATCGTAACAGCCCCCAGCAATAGAACAGAATAACCAGATTCATCATCAATCTTCTAGTGAAGATGAAGATTCACAAAATGTTTCCAGTAGCTCAATATCAGACGAGTCATCAGGTATAGAAAACGTAAATTTATACGTTTATTAATGATAATGAATCTGCTTCTGTTATTATACATATAATGGAAAAATGTTACAAAAATATTCATTTTGAAAAATACATATTATTATTATTATTAATACAGAATTTCCAATTATTGAAAATTTGGAGTTGGATGCCGGTAACTGTTCAAACTCTGATTTGTTCGGTACTCGAACGAGACGTCGTTTTATCGATTCTGCGTTCATGTTCAGTTTAGTTAGTTCCGTTCGTGATCTGTCAATCGAGTCAGTCGTTAAAATTTAATTATTGTTAATCACGCGTATCACAACGACTACGTGGTCTTGTGCCAACACCCCAGGCGGTGGCGATCCCTACCAATTGTTCTTTCACGTTGTATTCGCGAGTGTCGGATACAACGGCCAGTCTGTAGCGAACTTAGTTCCGACAGCTGGCATAACCTTGTAGCGAGTTTTTAACTCCATCTCACCTAATCGGGGTTTTTATGCCACTGGCTTTTCCCCAACGAGCCAATAAATTACATCATAATTTATGGCTCAAAATCTGTCTTTCATTTCATTCCGAAAACAATAAGAAAAATACGGTTTGACTCCGTGTTGGAGAATTTCCGACCAAACAGATTCGTCAAATGAATTTATGGACGAAGAGGAGCATTCTTCCTCCCATGATTTCACACATAATCGCGATATTTTAGTTAGAACACTCCTGATAATAGTTACAAAATTGCACCATAAAATGTCATATGCGGCCGTCGAAGATATTTTGAAATTAACAAATGTTTTAAGTACATCTCCTCCTGGCTTCGATACCAAATACCGTTTGAAAAAAATACTAAATGAATTTTCAAAATTCATGAAAGTATATCATTTTTGCCCGACATGTAACAAAAATTTGGGAAATCAAAAACGAAATTCGTCCGAAGAAAGTGAAACTCTACATTGCGACTCCTGTAATATATTGATTGATACAAAAAAAAAATTTGTCGCAAGGCAATGTATATTTACATTTGGGTTTAAAGGAACAATTACAAGAATATTTTGAGATGTCCGACGAATTAAATAACTACGACAGAATTAAAGAAAATACATTTGCAATAGAAGATATTTGCGATGGATCTTTGGCAATTGGCACTCCAAATTAAATGGTTACATTAAATTTCAGTATTGACGGCGCAACAATATTTAATCATTCCAGTTATTCAATTCATCCCATTTTATGTTCTGTAAATAATTTACATCCGAGGCAGCGTGGTTTGAACATATTTTTAACTTCCCTATGGTTCGGTAAAGGAAAGCCAAAAAACATGAACGAATTCACTAAAACATTCGTTGAAGAAGCCAAAGATCTATACCACACAGGCTTCAAATACATGAAAAACGGTCAAATCAAAACCAAAAAATGTCGTATTTTACTTGTTACGTGCGATTCCGTTGGAAGACCATGCGTTCAATATTCCACCCAATACAACGGAAAATATGGTTGTGGATATTGTTTGCATCCAGGAGTCCAAGTAGCTAAAGGCAGCGGAACCACCCGTGTATATTTAATCAGTGGCAATGGAAATCCTTTTGGAGAAGGTTTAAGGAACCATCAAGACACCTTACTACATGCCGAAAATTCTGAAAACGGTATAAAAGGAAGATCAAATTTGTGCGACATCCCACAATTTGATATAATTGAGAGCTTACCTCCAGATTGGATGCACTGTATTGCATTAGGAATATGCAAACAATTTGCAAAATTATGGTTTGATTCTTCTCACCACGATGATCCGTTTTATATTGGTAGACATATAAACTACGTGGATTCCACTCTCATGTCTTTCAAAACTTCCATTGAAATATCTCGAACACCTCGGAAAATGTCCGAAAGACACATTTGGCGCGCGCACGAATGGGCTGTTTGGCTCTTATTTTATAGTCTGCCTGTATTGAAATCCATTCTACCGATTCCATATTTAAAACATTGGGCTTCGCTTGTACATAGTATTTCTATTCTTCTGCAACATTCAATAATGCGATCGCAAATAGTTATTGCCGAGCGATATCTGTTACAATTTGTATCAGAAACAGAAACTCTGTATTCTTTAAAAGAAATTTCATTCAATGTTCATTTGTTAACACATATTTCTAATAGTGTGAAATCATGGGGTCCGCTTTGGACTCATAGTATGTTCATATATGAAAATTTCAATCACGAATTGAAAGAGTTTGTGAAAAGCTCTCAAGCAGTCGCTCTTCAAATTTGTGACAATTTTCGTTTCAAATGTGCCTCGACAAAATTGTATAATATATGTAAGCCCTTTCTAACACAAAACCAACAAGATTACTTGAGTAGAATCTTGAACGAAAAAAAAAATAATCACGTAATTTCATTGAAAATTGATAGTGTATCTGTTATTGGAAATCCGTATTTAATTTCTGAACTATCCCACTTCTCACTTTCCACTTCACTTTTGAGCTTTCCAAAGAATTAATTGTAATATAGAATTTCCCCAAGCTGTACAGTACTATCATAAAATTATTGTAAATAACTTTGTCGTACACTTAAAGTCATATCGAAAAATGAAAATTCGTGAAAATTTCGCCGTATTATTAACTGATTCTGTAATATTTGAGATTGAATCGTTCATAGTTTTGAATAATAACACGGGTCAACACAAAATTTGACTTTGACTTTAAAGCATTAAATTTCAATTCTTCAGTTTGTAATTAGACGAAAAAAAATATATGGCATAAAAAAGTTTGCTTTATTATTTAGAACACCGCTGGAAAGATATTTTTAAAAAATTTGTGGTTTAAATTTTTAATCGAAAATGAAACTATACAAATAAACGTTTTTATTATTTTTATTAAGTTTCACTATCAAACTAATTTACAAAAATGTAGAAAATTATTTAAAAGTGCACACTTTTACTTTTTCTTCTATGTTCGAAGGTACTTTCTCTCAATAAACTCCAAATATAATCCCCCATCATGTTTTCATTGTATTGGCCTTGATAACGTTGTTCGAAGTTCATAATGTCCTGATGGAAACGTTCTCCTTGCTCTTCTGAATACGCTCCTATGTTATTTTCAAATTTATCTAAATGAGCATGCAACATATGTACTTTTAATAACATCCTGCAGCCCATCGCCTTAAAATCTTTAAGCATGTTTTCAACTAGCTTTTCATAGTTTTCAGCTTTGTTATTTCCCAAAAATCCAGAAACGACTGCTTTAAAACTGTTCCAACTTGCTTTTTGAGCACGATTCAGCAACGTTGGAAATTTTTCGTCGGCAAAAATTTGTCTGATTTGCGGACCAACAAAAACCCCAGCTTTTACCTTTGCTTCTGATAACCTTGGAAAAAACTTTCTCAAGTATTCGAAAGCTTCTGAGGTTTGGTCGAGTTTTTTAACAAATTGTTTCATCAATCCTAACTTTATATGCAGAGGCGGCATTAACACTTTTTCAGCTTCAACAATTGGCTCAAATTTTACGTTTTCTCTTCCGACACAAAATTTTGCTCTTACAGGCCAGGACCGTTGAATATAATGCTTAGCATCTGCTCTACTATCCCACAAGCACAAATAACACGGATGCTTCGTACATCCGCTTTGAAGTCTCATTAAAAATCCTACCATTTTAAAATCTCCAATCATCTGCCAGTTATACTCATGATACTTCACAGATTTACGTAAAATTTGGACACTTTCATAATTTTCTTTAAGATATACTGAGTGAGCGATTGGAAGAGATGGGAATTTATTTCCGTTGTGTAATAAAACAGCTTTTAAGCTTTTTGTTGAGCTGTCAATGAATAAACGCCATTTACTAGGAACACAAGGTATGCCAATTTCTTCGAACATATCGTTTATGTCATTGCAAAAACAAAGTCCATCTTCTTTTGTAAAAAATGACGAGAATGTTTCCTGCCTCATAATAAACGAATTTTTTTTCGTCATTTGAAATGACTTTATGGGGGTAATTAAAAGGAGCCCGCCAAATACGTTTTTAACTTTATTCCAACTTACATCTCCTGTATCTTCATTTCTTAGTTGAACATGTACTCACATTTATTATAATGAGAATGCGTTTGTAATAGAGTAAGCGGGAGATGACAAAAAATTCCGACTTACATGTCTTGTGTCTACACTTCTTAGTTGAACATGTACTCACATTTGTGATACTGAGAATGCGGCTGCAATAGAGAATGAGGGAGATGACAAAAAAGCTCTAGGTATTTGGCGAAATGTTTGATCTCAATTATTTCGCCGCTGAAATCTGTTGGAAAGTAGAAAAAGAGATGGAGAGATTTGTGATATTGAGAATGAGACTGAAATAGAAGATGAGAGAAATTAAAGCGCCTTAAGTATTTGGCGAAATAATTGATGATCTCAATTATTTCGCTGCTGAAATTTATAAAACAAAAATTGAAAGAGAGAGGGGAGTGGGGAAAGGGAGAAAGAAAAATGGTAAGAGAGGGAAAGTGGGGAAAGGAAGAGAGAGGAAGATAGAGAGAGGGAGTGGGGGAAGGGAGAGAGAGAGAAAGAGAGAGAGAGAGAGAGGGGAAGTATGTGGAAGGAAGAAGTTAAGATAAAAAAAGAAGAAGATTAGAGCACGTGTACGCGCGGTGTATTGGGCACAGGTCTTAACACTAAGAGTGTAGTGAGAGGGGGGGGGGGGGGGGGGAATTTCAGTTATTTTTGTAACGGTATCTGGAAACTCGGTAGATTTTCTCACATTCAAGATATAGTATGATTTCCCTCTCATCGATATCAATACATACACAAATAATTTCGCTTGCAGCAATATAATATCAATTTCAAATTAAGATTCAAATCAAATGAAATTCAAATTATTGAACGATTTTTTTATATAATCGCAATTGTAGTAATTGATGAATTTCATATGTTGTCAAAGGAAATTCAAGAATAATACAAAACAAAAGATATTCTGTAATTTTCAAAATTGTATTTATTGCAAATTGTTTACATGATACACTACATGAATATTATAAATAACAGAAAAATATATTGAACAAACATATTCATTCGTATCATTATTGATGCAACGTGAAAAGTTCGATTCTTATTTTGATTTCAATTACTTACCAACATATTTGATACATATAACTCACATAAGTCTTCGCACACACACCCGTGCGCGCGCTCACATACACATGCTCGCACTCACACCCGTATGCGCGCTCATATACACGTGCACACACTCACACACGCATCGCGCGCTCACTCACACACACGCAGGCACGCACACACGCGCGCGCATACAGATACTCACATATACATATATAATATAATGCGCCCCCAAAACACACCTCCGCTGTAAAAATCCTCGCCAAAGTAATTCGTTTGTTCCTTTCGTTTTCCCAGAAATTCG